>JAUMHA010364339.1:0-27213 GCA_032359765.1 Saxidomus gigantea | reverse complement strand
GGGTGCTGTGGGGCTCGTTTTGGAGATGCTGCGTTTTTGGTACGTGGCATTCCCTGTTTGATATTATTTTTGTTTTTCTGTTGTAAATTTACCAAATTTTCCCCCAACACCCACATTGGAGCAGCTATGTTTTACGGACTTGCTACGTTACCTTAACTTGCTGTGCTTCTGGACTAGCTTCACATTTTGGACTTGCTACGCTGCTTGGACTTGGTGTGCTACTTGGACTTGCTGTGTCACTTGGACCTGCTGCGCTTCTTGTACTTACTGCATTCCTTGGACATGCCACAATACTTTGACCTGATGCGCTTCTACACTTGCTGCGCTTCATTGACGTACTGTGATACTTTGACTTGCATGACTACTTGGACTTGCTGCGCTTCTAACCTTGCTCCACTACCCATACTTGTTTCACTAGCTAGACTTACTAAGGATTAGACTTACTAAGGATATTATCTCCTACCCTATTAACAAGGCGACTTGCTCCATTTAGCAAGAGTCACTCTTTGACAAAACTGAGTAAGCCCTTCATCGATATTTACTGTTTTTTTTATATAAGCTTGTAATAACAGTCTATGGTCTTTCTTTATTTATTCAATCAATATATAGACACGCACGAACCAAATTGAAAGACGCTATTATGACTCACAAAACAATAACGTCCTCAACGTTTATCACCAAATATGTGTTTCTTTGTTCTCTGAAAATAATGCATTAAAAAAAATGAAATAAAGAGTGTATTAGCTACCGCCTGTTTTCAGCGACGTTCTGTGTACAGCGACCTTTTTATTTCCTCCCGATGCATATTACTGTTAATCTGGTATGTTCTAAGCTACCTCTTGTCAGATCTGTAAAACAACCATGATTTTTTGTTTTCCCGAATCGGCATTTTGGATCCCAATATCGACTTTTTGAACAACCCTCGCAAAAGAAAAGTAACTCGATCACTGTACTTTCAAAAGGTTACCTTTTTAAGCATCAAGTTAAAGATGAGTACTGCACCATGATGTTTAATCAATCTTTAATTACATTCGAAAAGTATCATCACGCTCAACAGTCAATCAAAAATAATGAAGTGGTGAAATTACTGTTATCGACATCATTACAAATCATGGGACTATGAAAATTAATTAATGCTGACTGCACCTTTGTGCAATAATCTATGCATGCCATAAACCCTTTTCACATAATATGGACCCGTGGTCACTATTAAACGGACTGCTTTGTCTCGTTTCTTTAATGTTAAATTGTTGTTCACACTTATAGTAGACATAGTTTCTGCAGACTCATTAAATAATTAAATTGCGTTTGTAGCAATCAAAACAATAATTGCCAAGGGCACCCACGCAATAAAAGAAAAAGAATCTGTCTGCAAATGATTTTCAGAAATAATTGTCGGTAGTTCTACATTTTTTTTACAGTGATAGCAAAATCCATTAAAAGTAAGTACAGCCAGTAACGAAGAAGGCTTTTGCCATGGAAAAAAACTGCTAAGCATTTTTGTGGCTGATTGGCAAACATTAACGGTCGCAAATAATCTTTTATAAAATATAATGCATCTATAAAATTACCACGACCAAATATTTTGCGAAAGCTTTTGTCATAAAAAGAGCTTTTTCGACAGTTTGCGAACAGTTACGGTCTCAAATTATCTTTCATGAAATATAACAATGCATAAACAATTACCGCAAACCAATATTTTGCGTAATCATTGCAGCGGTTTTATCTGTTATCATCTTACCAATATTAAAATTTGAATGACATCTTGTAACCTTTTAACACTTTTGTATTTTTTTAAAGCTTTCCTTTATTTCTAGTTCAGTTCTGACATATTCTAAGTTTAGAATATGTGCCAATACAAAAATATAATTGTAGAAGAGTTAGATTTCTTTTGTATATGTACAAAAAGAAATCTAACTCTTCTACAATTATATTTTTGTATAATCACGACCTTGCTTAGTCGGTAGAGGCTAAACAGTAAGTATCCTCAGCTGCTATATAGAGCGGCGTGGCAACGAATTTATAAATTGAAAGGTCTATCTGTAAATAACATTGGCATAGCCTTCCTGAATACTCTGAGAGGCCACCAGAAGGACTTAAAATGAGAAAAGCTTCAGAACAAGATTTCTGTTTTATATCTTTGTGAGACTCACATTAAGGACATCACACCATGTGGAATTGATGGATTTCATTTGTTTGGGAAATCCATAAAACATATACTCGCCATTAATGTGAAAGCATTGTGTACTTTCATTTAGTCTTAACACTTGATATCAAATATAGATTATTGGTAGAATACTCTTTATTACTACATATGGAAGACTTCGTTTGCTTGTAGCTTACAAACAGCCCAGTCTCAGATGCACTGTTTTCTTCAGAAATTTGGTTAAAGATTTTCATAGATTTCACAAAACAGTAAGTAATTATAGGTGATGATGTGAACACACATGAGGAGCAGATGCTGTGCAGTTATGGTCTCCTTCAACATATTGATCAGCCCACCCATACATAAGGAGGTAGGATTGATTAGATATATAAAAACTTTTGAGGGCCAGTAAAGAGCATTTCCTTTGCCTTATACAGATCATTTTCAGATATTGACTGTGCTGTCCGAATAGAGTAATGGAAACTAGGCACACGCATTCTTGACATTTATTGAAATATTGGTACATTATCAACTGTTCTCTACACTAATATTCGTGTGGTACTAATATCGATTTCATGAATTCCACATATTCGCACTGTTAAATATGCATTCTGCGACAAAACCTACACACCCCTACTTCACAGTGGTCTTTTCTCTGACCACTTGAACAAATTATAACTTTATTTGCCTTTTAGAAATCTACACTGTGCACCTCTGAGATGAAACTACACTCAGTAAAATTAATTCCTTCAATGTTCCTATTTGTGACGGGTGGTATAGCTGTCTTTCAGACTTGTTACTTTATTTTCGGTCAGGCAGATTTTCAGGCCTTGTCGGACCGAATATCCTGTCATGTTTACGTTTATACGTGAAGGTATTTCCAAATCATATGGCACATATGTTCATCACATGAAGACGACGTGTTGCCTGCAAAGCCAACGGCGGCCCTATATCAAAGGTCAAGGTCACACTTGTGCACGAGTGATATCACTCATACGTGATATACACTTTTGTTAAATATTCCCGTTGATATTGAACCCCTCTATTGAATTTAAATATCCCCAAAGGGACGACGGGGATTTTTCACATTGCAAACAAAATCATTCCCAATCACGAATAGCGGGCTACTATGAACTGATTTTAACAAAGTTAAGTATAACTTTAAAGCTGTTGTATGGAATTAAAAGTGAAGGGAAAAAAACCCAGAAATATTATAGTCTGCTTTTAAACAATGGCAAATAGAGGTGTACATTGAATTTGTTCGAAATACTCTTTCTAAGACTTCCGTGTGATACGATAGAGTATTATACTTGCGAAATACATGGTAACACCCACATTGTAATTTTTTGACAAAACATTGATGATCTTGTTTTTCAGTTACTGGCATAGTTTTCACCTCTAACCCAGCTAGAGTTGTGAAAGGTGATACTGGCTCAGGGAGGTTAACAATGAAGTGTTCGGCCAACGAAGGTGATATTAAGAGGGTGTATTCAATAAAGATCCAGCGAGAAACATTCCCAGGTTCCAACCAGTTTCAACTTTTCGCATCTTTTGTACAAAATACAGCTACTAACGTAGATGAGGCGAAATTAGATGATCAGATTACAAATAATAGAAAGTTTATAGTGTCAGGGGATAAAAGTGGTAGACCACCATACCTTCAAGTGACTATGAGTATACAGAAAATGTACTGCAGCGATGCCAGACTTTATTCGTGTGACTATGCTTATGATAGCAACTCCTATGAGACTTTAATATTTCGTCAAAATGCTACCCTGGAGGTTTTTAGTGAGTATCTATTGATATATTTATTAGCCATCTAATGTATTACATAATACTGATATGCTATTGTAATCACAAGAAATGAGGTATCTGTGGAGATTAGTCAGATGAAGGAATAATCTGATTGAAATCATCTCATCTGAAGAAAGAATCGTGTGCTTTACTCAGATTGATAAAAGAAGGGTTTCAAATGACCTTTGTTGTCATGGTAAACCAGTAATTAGGAAAATGTACACATGGCTAAAGAATTATAAGGAAACTGTTGGCATGGTAAATTAATTATTATGAACCAACAGTTTTCAGTAGCCACCTTTTGTGCATCCAAAGGCATTTCACACTTACATATGCAGACTTTAGATAACATGTATATGGAGCATATTAATAAATATGGTTTTCTTTTAAATATAAACATAATATATGCATTTGTATCAATATGACTAATGGATCAAATAGCCTAGAAAATGGTAGTGCTTTTTGATAACTTAAACTATTTTCCAATCAGAAATGTATTTTGTCTTCAACATTGTTGTATGAATATATATTTTATAGAATGCTGGTTGGTTATTGCAATTTACAATATTCTTCTTTAATTTTAGCCACAGTGGTCAATAGACATATTTTGATAAAGACCATTAAGAATGACTACATAATGTTAACACCCCCGCCCCCACCCACTGAAGGCGGATAAACTTGATTCATTTTGTCTGCACACACAATCTTGTGCGAGTTTCATTTCCAAAACCCTCGGTCAGGATTGAATGAAACTATAAAAAGTGATTCAATTGTACAAGCCTAGTGCAGATTTTATTCGGATTATTTTGCACAAAGTGATGGTCCCTTGTTTTTTGTAATCATCACCGTCAGTGATAGTTCTTTTTCTTGCTGATGTCAGTCCATTGTTCAGATTGTCAGAGCTAACATCACATAATGTTGGTTGCTAATGTTAAAAGTAACATATTAACATATTTTTTCTAGTGTTGCCAAGTATGACTTCATTGCAAGGCAGGAAAAATGGGCAGTTAGTAGATGGAGGAAGTTTATCTAACAAAGCTGAGTTCAATATTGGCGATCTGTTACAACTTACATGTGAAGCGGCCATAGGCAGTATAAATTCAACCAAAATAAGGTGGGGAAGATCATCAGAAACAGGATCTGGATATATAACCGCAAGTGGTGTTGCTTATACCATTAGCGATGGCACGGCACTCAGTGATGGTCAGTGTGGTTACACCCGAACATCAACTTTGACATTCAACGTCACAGCCTCGGATTCATATTACCCCCTTTCGTTTCAATGTTACGTTACTGTTAGTGGGTATCCTACATCTTCATCGACACCAGGAGGAAGTTATACGACTTCAAATAACTTAGAGTATCATCTAGCTGTTGGTACGTACCGTGTTTGCATTTCGCAAACCATCCTATAAAATGTTGGTAGTGGCCAGATCCGGCCTTTTTAAATAGATCAGTATGAAATTTCAGGTTAACAAGTTTTTCTTCTCAATTAAATAACAAAGCCTTTCTGCTAAATTGAAATAACAAAACGCTGACTCTGGACATATTTAGGGTGTTGTTCAGGCCGCTGCAAACAAACAAGTATTACGAATAGCCTTAGGCAAGGGTTTAGCTAAATTGACTTTAACCATACAAACAATGCAAACGTCATGGAAGCAAAGCAAATATAAGAGGAAAAGGGAGATGTCTGTATTAAGGTTTTCAGCCCATAACGAAGCAACCTCTAACTGAAAACTCTTCAATTGCCTTTATTTTATATACAGTCAATATATTATTAGCTTATTTTCCCTCATCCCTTACGTCAGGCTTAGTGGTGAAACTAAGTTGATTACCTTCTAATTTTACAAGAGGAGTTCAAGTGTTGCCTGCAAAGCACACGACGGCTCTTTTTCAAAAGTCAATGTCAAACTTAGGGTCTAAAGGAAACGGACCCTGTATATCACACATTTTTGTCTGGCTTGAGTGTAACTCTCTTATGCATTGTAAGATTTTGAAACAATCTGGAACAAATGTTAAGCGCATGAAGATGATATGTCGCGCTGAAGTCCCATACCTATTCATTAAAGGTCAATGTCACACTAACAGGTTTAAAGGTCATGGAATCCTGTAAACAGTAAACTCCGTACACATCGACTTCGGATATAACGTAAGTCCGGATATAACGAAAACTTATTTTGTGGTCCGATTTTCTTCTTTTTTTCTTTGATATAAAAATATATTACGTACGCTGGCAAAAAAATGAAAATTGTACAGTAAAGCAATCGTATATATCGAACTGCAAATAATATCTATTTCGATGAGTTAAAAAGCGTTGAATTTGCATTTCTGTCTATACTTAAAACATTTCATGTTGTACATGTATCACGGAGCGAAAACGTAAAACGCACATACATTTGAAATCGTCTGTGAATATGTAAAGGGTGAAAAAAGCACATCTGATTTGGCTAGAATTCACGACGTTCCTTAACGTACATTGTCGGGAATAATAAATACAAAAGGAAACAATTGTCAAGGTGTACAGGCAACTGCATCAGCGAAGGATAGAAGCTTGGTCGCAAAACGTTTAGATAGGCAGTTAACATAGTATTCTTCACGTCCGCTTCAATGCTTGGTGATTTAAAGAACTAATTAAACAGTTTTATAAAAAGATAAACCATTTATATATTGAAATGATTATTGAATTTACGGTTTGCAAACATTGCATTACACTTTGGTGTATCTATACTCTTGGATTAAGATAAATGGGTATAGATCCTCTGCGATCAAGTTTCATCAGGTCGTTGTCCTTTTTATGGCCGAAAAAATGACACTTGAAAATATAGTTGAGCATAAAACAAATATATATATTACGTTTTAACACTAAAGGAAGAGTACAAATTACAGATATTTATAACCTTGACTGTTTATCAAAATTAATGGCATTTATCAGAACTAATTAAGTAACATTCTTTTCTGGTATGTATCTGGATAAATGATATCTCCCTGATAAGTTAACTGGCCATTATCTCACTTTCGAAAGAAGAAAATCTATTTAAAGCACTCATATACATAAAGAAAATGTACATGAGAAACATACATCAACTCAATGTTTAATCCTTCAATAAAACATTGCTATAACTGAAAGTTAACTTTAAATTTATTGAAGTGACTTTCACCTGAAGCTCACACAAGTGGACAGTTAGTCTGAAATTGCACTTCCCGACATCAAGCAGACGATTTCTGTGTTTACATTATCACATTACAAAGTTTTGCTAACCCTCTGCTAGGTACTATAGCTCCTCCCTACACTCCTAATATGCTTAATTGCTTGCCGGACGGTATTGCACTGAAACAAATCCCGGTAAGGTATTGTTATCTGTATATATGGTAACTCTGTCACGCATAAATGACTTTAAAACTACATGGCACAAAATGTTGAGCACATGGAGATTACTTGTCAGGCGCATAATGATAATGTGATGCATGCTTCTATTTCTGACTGACTCTCTGTATACATGTTTGCCTGTTCATACTGTTACTCGATCTATTATACATTGAAGAATTTTAAAATCAAATGGCACACATTTTAAGCACGTTGAGATAAAGTGTTATGAGCAAGTACTAGGTACATACCTTAAAGGCCAGGGTCATAGACTATGAGACACCACTTTGGCTACATTCGTCACTTAGGAGTGTTCTTGTGGTGTATAATTTTATACGAAACTTTGAATATGGGTAATTTGTGTGCAGTGCACAAGAACCATATTGAAGCGTCATTACCTGGGGGCATTCGTCAATCACAAGTGATATACCTTGTTTTATACCATTTTTGTTAAATTGTCCTGTTATAATTGAACCTCCTCCGTTGAATTTGAAAATCACCCATTCATTTCAGGGGACGACGTGGATTGTTTATATTGCAAAAAAAATTTCCCATTTAAACGTAGTCTAGTATAGATTAATAGCTGTTGTATAGAATTAAAAGTGAAGGAAAAAAAGAAGAATAAATATTGTAGTATGATTTCAATGAATGGCAAATAGAGGTGCACATTGAACAATTTCAAAAGTTTCTTTCTAAGACCCCAGTGTGGTACAATGGAGTATCACTTCAGAAATACATGATAACACTCATATTGTAACTGTTTGACAAAACATTGGTGTTTCTTGTTTTTCAGTTACTGGCATAGTTTTCACCTCTAACCCAGCTGGTGTTGTGAAAGGTGATACAGGCTCAGAGAGGTTAACACTGAAATGTGCTGTCAGCGAAGGTGATGTTAAGATGGTGTATTCAATAAAGATCCAGCGAGAAACATCCCCAGGTTCAAACCAGTTTCAACTTTTCGCATCTTTTGAATACAATCCAGTTACTAATTTAGATGCGGCGAAATTAGATGATCAGATTACAAATAATAGAGAGTTTATAGTGTCAGGGGATAAAAGTGGCAGCCCACCATACCTTCAAGTAACTATGAATACACAGACAATTGACTGCAATGACGCCAGAATTTATTCGTGTGACTATACTTTTGAAAGCAACTCCGATCAGACTTTTTCATTTCGTCAAAATGCTACCCTGGAGGTTTTTGGTGAGTTTATCTTTTGATATATTTATGAGTCGTCTAATGTATTACATAATACTGATATAATATTGTAGTCACCGGGAGTGAGGCATCTACAGGGATTAGTAAGATGAAGAAATAATCTGATTGAAATAAACTCATCTGAAGAAAGAATCGTGTGCTTTACTCAGATTGATGAAAGAAGGGTTTCAAATGACCTTTGTTGGCATGGTATATTAATGATTAGGTAAATGTACGCATGGTAAATGCATTATTAGGAAGCTGTTGGCATGGTAAATTAATTATTATGAAACCAACATTTTTTAGTACCCACCTTTTGTGCATCCCTAGGCATTTCACACTTTCAGTTGCAGACTATAAGTAACCTGTATATAGAACATATTCACAAATATGATTTTCTTTCATTACATAATATATACATTATTGTTCATATGACTCATGGGTCAAATAGCCTAGAAACTGATATTGATTAGTAATGCTTATTCGTTTTGATAACTCAAAATATTTTCTATGCTATTGTATCTATAAAATACCTTATAGAATCCTGGTTTGTCCTTGCAATTTACAATATTGCTCTTTTTTTAACCACAGTGGTCAATAACTTCTAGCCAGATTTTGAGAAAGACCAAAAAGAATGACTACAAAATTTACACCCCCGTTCCCACCTATAGAAGGCGGGAAAACTTGATCCAGTTTGTCTGCACACAGAATCTTGTGCGAGCTTAGTTTCCGAAAGCCTCGGCCAGAATGAAACTTCACGGAAGAGACAAATTGTACAATCATAGCACAGGTTTTTTTTGGAATTTATTTGCACAGCGTGATGGCCCTTTGCTTTATTTTTTATTCATCACCGTCAGTGATACATTTTGTAGTTCTATTTCTTGCTGATGTCAGTCCATTGTTCAGATTGACAGAGCCAACAGCACATAATGTTAGTTGTTAATGGCAACAGTAGCATATTAACATATTTTTTCTAGTGTTGCCAAGTATGACTTCATTGCAAGGCAGGAAAAATGGGCAGTTAGTAGATGGAGGAAGTTTATCTAACAAAGCTGAGTTCAATATTGGCGATCTGTTACAACTTACATGTGAAGCGGCCATAGGCAGTATAAATTCAACCAAAATAAGGTGGGGAAGATCATCAGAAACAGGATCTGGATATATAACCGCAAGTGGTGTTGCTTATACCATTAGCGATGGCACGGCACTCAGCGATGGTCAGTGTGGTTACACCCGAATATCAACTTTGACATTTAACGTCACAGCCTCGGATTCATATAACCCCCTTTCGTTTCAATGTTACGTTACTGTTAGTGGGTATCCTTCATCTTCATTCACAGCTAGTGGAAGTTACACGACTTCAAATAACTTACAGTTTCATCTAGCTGTTGGTACGTACCGTGTTTGTATTTCGCAAACCATTCTATACAAATGTTTGCAGAGGCTTAAGAAGTGTTTTCTTCTCAATTAGATAACAAAGTCAGGCTCAGTGGTGTAGGGATTCAGTCGATAACTTTCTTATTTTACAAGTGGTGTTTAAGTCCCCCCGAAACCTTATATGTCCTTCTGTGCGTCCGTCTGTTACATTTCCTGTCCGCTTCATATCAACATAAGTTGAAGGATTTTGATGTAAAGAGTGTAACCCTGTAACCGGAAGTTGTTCCGAAGATTGTGCATCAGGGTGGACAGGACAGTCATGTGATAGCAGTTTGAATTTTATTTTCTCTTTTAAACATTGACACCATTTAAAGGTCTGACGCTTCGGCACGAGACTGAAAGATGAAAAATATCACTTATAATGACAATATTATCTCAACTCAGCTGCAGTTATGACGTGAGTTCTTATTGGTTAGACAGTTATTAAGTTTCCGGAGTTTCATGTTGTAGTTGATTTTAAAATGTGTACATGAAATACGTACGGTTGATGTAGTTGATCGAATAATAGCAAACAATATAAACTTCCATCTGAAATTCTTTACACGATTTTTTTTGTAAATTTCACATTGCAATTCCCTTCTGTTAAATGAAATGATAAACGCAGCACTGAGGATTTAAAGGTAACGGACCATGCATATATCCGCACATTCGTACCTGGCTGGACTGTAACTCTCTTATTCAGAGAAAGATTTTGAAACAACTTGACACAAATGCTTATCGCATAAAGTTGATGTGTCGCGCGCAGGTTCCGCACACCTGCCTTAAAGGTTAAGGCTACACTTACAAGTTTAAAGGTAATGAAATGCTGTATAATTGCACACATTCGTGTCCAGACTGTATATTTTGTGCATTAATAGATTTTAAAACAACATTGCACAAATGTTCAACATATGAAGACGACATATCGCATGCAAGACCCACACGTCCCTACCTAAAAGGGGAAAATATTATTTTATCGACGGTTAAAGTACTAGATTCGAAATAATTTATAATAAATAATTTTCTCTACAAAAATAACTTTGCACAGATGACTTTTTTAATCCAAAGGTTGCTAAAAATATATTTCACTTTGACTTTGACACATATAGGGATAATATATCAATTAGCAGTATCAAAGTTATATCACCTATCAAAATAACAACAGTGCTTTATAGACAAGTCCAGGGTATTACTCTCACCTATCTGGTAAATTATAATTTGCCATTACAACGAGCAGCCTTAAATCTTAACATGAATTTCTGTCAAAAAACATTCAGTTAACCTTTCAACAAATAATGTACAAATTGAGTTATTCACATGTCTGTTTTTGGAATGGAGGGGCTTGGTTTGAACACATGGCATGTATTACATTTATCTTATTATCAAATAGAAATGACAATCAATCTTGAAATACAGGTAAAGTTTGAATGAGATAATGAATTTGAAGGGTAATGTCACTGTAAACATAATCTATAGATAACAAAACATAACATAAAGCTTATTGGAATTAAACTGCAGTTGCATGTTTCTAACCTCTAACATTCCTAGTATAAGTCACAAGTCAAGAAAATAAATATTACTATACATTATATGTTTCGTAAAAATGCATGTACAAATGCACATTTGTTAAAACTATTTGAGACACAGAGTAAGGTCGTCCCAGACCAAATTGTTTTTGTAAAAAAGTGTCATATATATATTGCAGCTAACACAATTATAATAAATGTGTTTTTAGTTATAGATAGTTTTTAAACTACTCGTTCACAGTTTTTACAATGTTATTGCGAATGATTTCAGAAAAACTTTACATGAATTTATAATGGAACCATTTTAGTTTATGATCCGTTCAAAAATATACTAAGACACTTTGTTTGCCCATCGAAATCCAGGCGAGCGGCTTTAAAGGGATGTAGTGCTTTTCTCACATAATTCTACTATATTATTGCTGTCTGATACTGATTTAATTTAACTCACAACAATTAATTAATTTTTATTGTAACTTTAAGAAAATATTATCCCTCGAAGATGAGGTACCAGTGTGGTGGTGAAATTTAAGAAATGCGTTTTTTCTAAGAGACAATAAATACCAGTTGTTCTTTTTCAGTTACTTACTTCATTTGACGGGTGATATATATTCACTGCATTTGCTTGTTGTCTCTAGAATGTCCCAAAGACACATTCGGTGAAGATTGCAGCGGACAATGCTACTGTGAAGTGGGAACCTGCACACATAGCTATGGCATATGTCCTGGTAAATGCAGAAGTGGATACCGTGGTTCGCATTGTAACGAAGGTATTGGTAACAAACATATTTATTATTTTACATGGCATTCCGTTAAGTCACTGCAGAACTCCAACCTCTAACCAAGACAAATAGAGTTAGTGTTAGATGGCGGAAATGTTGATATATCAGAAGCAGTTAAGCAGTAATTTTGTGAAGTGTTTATAATGGAAGCATGCACCAACCTTAAACCGGTGTAAATAATAAAGTAATGCTAACAATAATATACATTTTTGAAGGAATGTTTGCAGTTATCCTGAATAAGCAAAGCTTTATAATGATAGATATAACGTTTTACAGATTATGTTCTTCTTCTTGCTTTGCAGCTGGTTCTGAAGTGGACAATAAATCATTAATAATAGGAGTAACTGCTGGTGCCACTGTCGCAGTGCTTGTCATAGCAGCAATAAGTGGTTTCGTAGTTTATAGGTCACGTCACAAAAATAGGTAACAAAATTCATTGAAGTACGAACGTATGTCTACCAGGAAGGTTCACTTAATAATGTATGATGACTCACGATTTTATCTCTATATGCAAAGAGCAGAAAAATAGGTTTTATCATGCAGTTAGCAACATTCGGACGCGCGGGCCGATATGACGATAAAAATACCGTCATATTGTGCCATATGACATTAAATAAATATCAGCGTAGAAAATAAACCTTTGCGTTTATTCACCTTCGTAATATCTGGTCATGTTAGAATCGAAATGACATTCTTTTTAGAGTCGCCATCGGCTTGTAAAACAACTTATTGTTCTGGTGAGCAATTATAAACCACACAGGCCTCCGGTCTTCGTGGTTAATTACTGCGCATCAGAACTCAAAATGATTGTTTATTAGACGATGTACACCGCGAAACGAATACTCATAATTAAAGAATAATAATCAATGTTTTATATTATATTGTACATTTCTTAACTAACAAGGATGTACCTAAAACATCTTCGGACTAGACTGAATACAGTGAGATCAGTTGTAGCACGTCTCTTTCTTTTGTAAGAGGTTCGTCCGTTTGATTGCCTAGTTTGGTATCACATTTCTTGATAAAAAGTGTCCTCTTCACAACATATGCCCTGTTTCGTACCTGCAATAACTGAAATAACTTTTGAGTCTTGCCGTGATCGTTGAATCGTAAAATGTTAAACGATTTCTTGTCGTGCACTGAAGAACTTGAACGACAGTGGCTGTAAATATGGACTGCTAGAACGAACTAAATGTAGATAAATATGTTTTGTTATGTCTCATTAACCAGCAGACAAATCGTCAATGATTTCGTAATGCCAAACTGTTTTGTCTATTTCTAAGTTTATATTGTATACGATGTATTAAAACATTTTTTATTAATGTTGTACAGACGAAATGAAAAAGGTAAGCACGATTATTGACATCCTGCTTCTTTACAGGTCTAGCGGAAATAACGTTTACACTACAGCAGATGTGTATGTTACTCCAACAGAGACACCAGAATACGACACGTTAGACAACGCTAATGGTAAACATCAAAATCACTAAAATATAAATATTTAATTAATGTTTTTGTATTTTCCTAATTACGTTCAATGTTGCCATTTTGAATTGTAATATAACTTTAACCATAAATGTTATACTAATGTTTTACACGTCGAGTCAAATATATAATTGTAGATATACGAGGATCAGAAAACAACATCTATGAAAATGAAGAAGTAACCGGATTTTAGCAAGCTCTTCAAAAGAACTGGTACCATGTTTTCCCGAAAATTGTTTATAAAGAGTTGCTTCGTACGTGGCAGGAAGATGCTTTTCGACTATTCAGAGACCATTAAAGGATATATGAGCTACAGTGTACGATTTTTGTAAAATATTAACAAAATTATCATGTTTCATTATACAAATCAAAGTACAGTGTAATTCAAATTACATATGTACTGCATTTATAATTAGATTTTTGTTTGGCTCCATGCTACAATTGACAATATTTAGACAACTATGATAATAAAGCATGCATATTTTTGTAAGTTGTTATTTATTGATGTATAGAGCAGAAGTGGCGTATAATAGTGCTAAACAATCTTTTGTAGGTGGAATGTTTTTGAATTAAAAAACAAAATTTTAAAATGCAATAACAGGCTAATGTATTCCGGGAGAAAGTAAGGAATTAGGCGACATAATTATTATATTAGGTAAATTGACTCTTATTCTAATTAACTGTTTCACGTTTTGATATTTAATTTAAGGGAAAACCTACACAGTCTACAGTGATGAAGATTACATTTAAGAAGTATTATTATCACGCAAATGGTTTCATATGAGGAGGTACGGTCGTGACCCCAGTTTTGAATAAAGGTCATAAGATTATTAATGTGACACAATAAAATACGTTTGATTACCATCTTTTTTAAGTTTCTATACAGATTGCATACGGAAAACCACTCACCACACTGGGACCTCATTTTGAAGGGATCTCCTTATTCGAAAAATGTTGGTTAGCACCTAGTAGTTGATTGTATGTGTGAAATGAAATAAAATTCTAACATTGGTTGTTAATAATCTGAACAGGATCCTAACCCCAGTACAAAATCAGTTTACTTCAAACAGGTTTGGTTCGAGACCAGAAGTTTATTAATGAAACCAAAATTAATAAAATTCTGACTTCAAAGAAAATATATATAGGTCAAATAGCATCATCAAGCTAAGGGCCTACTGTATTTTTAATTGGATTATAACTATTTGTGAAGTCCATCAAACATCCACTAGATAAGTAAGTGCATAAATCGAATTAAATTCTGACAATAATTATTGGTTTCATAGAAAAGGGATTTTTAAATTTCCGTAGGTTCTCATTTCTAAAGAGTATGCATATTCTGAATTTTCCATTGTAAGAGACAACAACGCTTATCGTGTGAAATATAATTAAATTCTGACAAGCATTTTGGGAAAAATGAATCATTCTTAAATATCTGACCCAGATATATTATATTACCAAGAGGGTTGGGATTGTATGGGGACATGGGGTGTAGGGGACAATAATAAACAAGAGGGCCAAGATGGCCCTATGTCGCTCACCTGAGACCTACTTATGACAACACGTGACTAATCATCAACCCTAAACTGTATATCATAAACAAAAACATTCTGTTTGATCTTAACAAGACAAACCGTTGACCAATTAACATGATGATTGGGTTGTATGTCACCTGTATGGCATACACAAGGTTTTTAAACGGGTGACCAAGTTTCTAATCCCAGATCATCCATACTCAATCTCGACTTAAATTTCATCAAAACACTCATACTGACACAGTTTCATGAAGATATAATGAAAAATGTAACCTCTATTGCATACACAAGCTTTTTATATGATTTGCTCCCGTGACCTAGTTTTTTACCCAAAATAATTTATATTCAAACTCGAACTAGATTTTATCAAGGCAATCATACTGACAAAGTCTCATGGAGATCCAGTGAAAACTGTAACCTCTATTGCATACACAAGGTTTTTCTAAGATTTCACCATATGACCTAGTTTTTGACCCCTAATGGCCCATATTCAGACTTATACTAAATTTTATCAAGGCAATCATACTTACTTCGTAAGTAAATTTCATGACGATCCAATGGAATGTAACCTCTATTGCATTCACAAGGTTTTTATATGATTTGACTCCGTGACCTAGTCTTTAACCAAAGATTACCCATATTCAATCTCGACCTAGATTTCATCAAGGCAGTCATACCGACAAAGTTTCATGAAGTTCCAATGAAACATCTATCTCTATTGCATACACAAGGTTTTCTATGATTTGACCCTGTGTCCTAGTTTTGACCCCAGATGACCCATATTCGAACTCAAACTAGATTATATCAAGGCAGTCATACTAACCAAGTGTCAAGAAGATCCAGTGAATAATGCAGCCTCTATTGCATATACTAGGTTAAGTGTGAACAGACGACATACAGACAGACGACAGACATACGACGGACACACTAGCTCACCTTTGAGCACTTCGTGCTCAGATGAGCTAAAAATTGAATATAATTTGACCAAATAAAAATTAAATATTGATAGCCGGTTTAAAAAAAATAGAATTTTAAAGTTTTGTTTTGAATATACACTCAACAAAAGATAAAGGGTCTAAACTACTTGGGAGAAAGACAAGATGAAAACATCACTTACGTGTGATATTTTATTTCCAATGTATTACCCAATAACAATCAAAATCACCGAATAAGCCCAAAATTCATGTACACACAATCAAAAGTAAACGGATACAAGCTGGTGGAAAGGATATTTGCATTATTATTTCGTAAAAATAGATATTTTCTTGGGCAGTAGAAAGGCCTATGTCATCCGTGTCCCCCAAGTACACGAATAATAACCATTATACGTGTTAAAAAATTCTATTGTTCGTTTGAGTATCAATGCCTCAGCAAATGTAGCAGCAATCTGAACTCTCGTTCACGGGTTAGGTTGGCGGGTTTTCAGGTTGAAATAAGATGTTGAAGCATATCCCGTTAATGTTCAATTAAATTCACATCCGGTAATCTTGCGGACCTTTCCGTTCATCAGCACAATGAGGTCAGTTCGTTCAATATACGAAATACCTGCCTAAACAATAACAGAGCCACCTTCAAACTGGTCATGTCTAATTACATAACAACCGCTGAAACCTGCATTACGTTGTCGCCACCCACGAGGACGTCCACCCTGGAAGTTTAGGAAGAATTTGAATTCATCTGTAAACAGTATTTCGTAAAACTGCCTTCGTTGCAATCCAGCATGGTCATTTTGTCGGTGTCTCGGAGTAAACGGAGGACGTACAACTGGCTGACGAACATAATGGAGCCTGTCAAAATGTTTGCGTAAAGAAGTGAACACCGGACGTATATTTAACTCCCTATTCAGCTTGTTACAATTGACTCGATTCGTCTATGCTTTGCTACCGGAACTGTTTAACAGTCATCACGAGCTTACGTCGACCTTGCGCAGCCACTCGGGTACGTCTAGCAACTGTTCCTGATTCAAAATCTGTTGCCATTGACATTGAATGGCACTTTGACTGATAATATATGCGTATGTCACTTGACGTTCAGGTTGTCTTGCCAACATTTGCCCGACAGCTTTTGCTGCTTTGTCATTAGGCATGTGCCTTCTAGGCATCATAAATGTTTAATTTTGTAAGTTTAGCGAAATGAAATGAAGATACAAAATCAACCGGTATATCAACCCTTCAACAATTTCTATACACTTGAGTTTGACCTCAATTATACGGGTAAGTTTATGCAAGTTGCACGAGAATTCGAGGAGTTACGAGTAAATAAACTGCAGTAAATACATGAATTTGTTTTGTCATCAGTTTATGGTAAGAATATGAAAAATATGATTTATTACAGTATTGTAATTGTTTGGTTATGGTTATAAACATAGGGTTAAACTTTTACTCTGTTTTAATTTCTTTTATCTTCATAATATTTTTTGGCGAAAGCTCCTTGTATAACATTTAAATTGGATAATTGAGTCCTGCTAATGTAAAGTTAGGTGTTATTAAGTACCTTAAGGATGGCAAGACCTAAACAAATCTACTCACTATCTGTAGGATTATTATATTTTATCTGATTCGATTTCTACAATTTTAATGTTGACTAATTTGGTGAGACCTGACGTTTCTTTTACACTTTTCTGTATATTACTTTTAAATACGTATACGAGTTGTCTATAATGAGATATTCGTTTTTATTTCTCCTGTGGTTTCGGCTGGGAAAGTCTATTCCATTTAATAGCTAACCATTTGTCCTCTTGCTTAGTCTATGTATTTGACTACTTGCCTTTGCAAATCAAGGTATTGTCTTAAAATCCTCAAGTTGTTGAATGTCGAGCCTGTATCTCTCATCTGGATTTCTATCATATTCTTTATCCGTATGACACTGTGGACATTTATCGGTGGTTAATTATACTTACATCAATTAACAATAGATGATGTTTTTGGCATGCTTGTCATTATCGCAAAATTATAAGTTCATAAGCTCAGGATTTGCAAAGATAACAACGTTAAAACTTGCAGTGATGAACAAAGTGGCAAATAGGGATGATGAAGTCTGTATTGAACGGCTAAAAGCGAACGTAGAGGAACGCTGTTTGGGGAGTTCATTTCAAAGAAGTGTTTGATGTTTTGGCTAAACTATTTGATATTTACACGATTTATTGGGCATAATTATAGAGTCAGTTTTCAGACAAACATCGGCAGCATTACGCAGAAGATTGCGAAAGCAGAACCCATTAAATAGTTTTATAGCTTATTTTGTTTTCTGAATGTCTTGATATTATTGTATTTAAAATAATATTGTATTGAAAATAAGGCAATGTAAACGGAACTGCTTTGTTTACTAATAACTATACCTGTGAATACTTACACAGTTGTCTGTTTTACACGATATGAAAACGGAAAACGTGTAATGTATAATTTTGCATAATTGTTCTGAGATGGATTTAGCACATTAGAGTCCTTCGTTATAACAACGCTGATGTATAATTTACCTTTACTCAAAGCGAAACTGATCTTGGATATGTGAATGTTAATTATACTTGCAAACACACCGTTCATAGCGGTGTCAGAGATTCCGAAGTAAATATGTTCCTCTTCTGTGTTAGTTTTATTTTTATATCAGTACTGTTAAACTGAACTTAGTTGCAATTCATTCCCTATCGATTGTACAAAAGTTTGAGGCCTTGTATTCTATGTCTGTCTATTCATACATCTCACAATGACGATCAGTTGATAATAATACCGGAATAATACTAGATACCCGCACTTGGTGTTTAAAATATCTTTCTCACTGGCTCTGGACATGATGCTCCATATCTAGTTGTTGCGTCATGTTTGTTCAGTAGTGCTGGTATTTTTGCATCTGATATGAGCTTCTGATATGTAAATTAGCTTGAACATAGAAAACAATGTCTTTTAATACATGTTAGGAGACAAAGGCCGCTGGAAATACGGAGCCAATTTATATCCCGCATAAATATATTCAAACATTGTTCTTTTCGGACACAATGGATTTCTCCATGAAGTTTCGCTCACCATGTTTAAACTGTTTGTATTAACCCTTTTTAAAGCCTGTTAGGATAATTTGAAATATGACATCTGCATCATAGGAACTCTAGGACATGTATAACTAACCGTTATGTCTGATAGTTTACAGCGACGAAAATAAAGTACAAGGTGTACCTGTCGCCATGTGTTCAACCAACGGAAGTGGCTTGAACAATGGTGACTATCAGAAGTGTATATGTACATCGGATACCGTAGCAAAACATGTTCCTTAAGTGTGCATGCATTACGGAGGATCAATTTCTATTGGTTGAAAGTATAAGTGTAGCGGGAAGCATACCACACGACGCTGTAAACTTCTAATCTTTTCCTGTCATAAAGTGACAATAAGCTGAAGCATTTAAAATGGTTAGATTATGTTCTTGGCTTTTAATAAATTCATTTGAAAATCATATTGACACATCTATGGCAGTGTATAGCGATTGATAGATACAGTGAAGTTTAGCGTCTTGCAGCTTACCCAAACTAATGACATTTTCGTATGGAAAAGCTTCTAATGCGCCTTACATTGCTACACTGTCAACCCCCGAGATTTATGTGGTTTATTTTTGAGGATCTGAATTGTAATACATGTAGTTTTCTATATATCAATATAAAACAACGTATTCCCAGATAGACAAAAAAGACTAAAGACTAAAGACATAAATAGTAATGCCAAAATAGTCAGAACTAACAGCTAGAAAAAGGAAGCCTTTTACTTGCTACATGTATCTACAAGATTCGAAAAAGTGGCATCTCAGGCCATCTGTTGATTTGGTTGAATGATTACCTATCTGACAGAAAACAGTGTGTTGTCCTGTCTGGTGTCTACTCTGACACAGTTCAAATTATTGCTGGTGTAACTCAAGGATCTATACTTGGTCCTCTTCTCTTTCTGGTTTATATAAACGACATTGTCTCTGATATCTCCTCTCCTATTCGATTGTTTGCTGATGACACTACTCTTTATATTATTGTTGATAATCCTACACCAGCTGCTACTCAACTCAATTCCTGGCCTGCCCTGTGGCTACTTTCATTTAACCCCTCAAAAACTGAATAATTAGTTCTGACACGTAAAATTGAGAAACCATTTCACTAACCTCTCATCTTCAACAACACTCCTATAAAATGTCACAATTCATAAACACCTTGGTGTGACATTTTCTTACAACGATTCCTGGAACGCTCACATTCATGAAATAAAAAGTAAACCCTGGCAGCGTATCAATATACTGAGGTCCTTAAAATTCACTCTCGACAGAAATTACGTTGAGACTATCTATATATCTTTCATTTGACCAATTCTTAAATATGCTGATGTCGTATGGGACAACTTCACTCAGGAAGAACAAGATGAACTCGAACGTATTCAACTAGTGGCTACTAGAATTATTTCTGGTGCAACCAAGTTGGTATCTTTCGCAAACCTTAACAAGGAAACCGCATTAGAAGCCCTAAAGGACCGTAGACGGAAACACAAACTTATCATCTTCTATAAAATGATATATTCTCAAACACCATCTTATCTGTTTAACATGAACCCTCCCTCGGTTGGCAATACATCCTCTTATAGCCTTCGAAATTCGGATTATGTCAGAAAAATTCACTGTAATACACAACTGTTTGCTAACTCTTTCTTACCATCTACCATTTCAGCTTGGAATTGCTTACCCCTCGACATACAAAATTCTTCCACATTATCCGCTTTCAAACATGTTCCTAACAAAGATTCTTCTCATGTTCCATGTTTAGTTGTCTAAAGGAGCATTTACATTTACACTACACGGCTATTCATTTCATTGTGTTTATATTATTATATGACTTTAATCCTGAACACAATTAGTATTTATAAAGACCCTAAAACACGCAGTTCAAATATAAGGTAAAATATGAAGTTATTTCCATAAGGTTTACTTAAGTTCGGCATATTTATTCTTATAGGGAGTTGCTTTGAATATGTTTAACGGTGAAAATTAAGACTCATTTCCGCGTAAAAAGTAATATTTAAGATGCAAGTAAAACACTACATGCCAATTTGAAATGATCTCTCTGTGTAGATATTAGATGAAATGTTTAAAGTTCGGTACATTTGTGTATTTAGTACAAATATTAAACAGCATAACTTCAACTGAATTTTAAAATTTCTTTTGTCCAAAAGTGTTTAAGACAAGAGGGGATATATTTCGTACAGTATAGACAAAGACCAAATATACACATTACATACGAAATTTTGTGTCTGAATAATTAGTATAACAGAACCAAAGTCAAGGAATAGCGATAATGTGAAACACTCTTTAATTATAATTGATGTGGTTACTTTCATCCCTGTTCACCGACAACAATTGATACTGTTGCGATTGAGAAGGTACAAACTAGATTAATGTATCTAACTGAAAACTAGATTCGATTGAATTCACAGTAATGGTCGAAAACAGACGAAATTTTCCTTTTAGATTGCAGAATATCTATAACAAATGTGACTTATATAGATAGACAGCAGCACTATTTAATAGCCGTGATAAAATCATCATCAATTCCTTTTAAGAGATTGGGAAACTACACCTCATACTCACTAATAATCGAAATGGGTATTTCATATTATATATAATTATTATGGTTGTTCATATAAAGATTCGAATTTGTATAATAAACAGAAACAGATGAGGGTAAAATCACATTTGACTATAAACATACATTTCTCTTTAAAACAAAAGTTGCATATTGCTCCAAATACCACTACAAACATTTAATATGAAGGCTCTATTTGATAGCGTTTAGCACTTCTGGGTGCTGTGGGGCTCGTTTTGGGGAGGCTGCGTTTTTGGTACGTGGCATTCCCTGTTTGATATTATTTTTGTTTTTAAGGAAAGAAAGACATAATATACATTAAAAACCAGTTACAAAATGATTATCAGAAAAATCGTGTATACTACGTGTTCACTATTCCCGTCTCTAGGACAAAAAAGACAAAATATACCTTAAATTTGTCCTTTGTTTTAAAATAAGTAACAACACAAAAAGTCACTTTCAACTGCATCATCGTATAATGATTTGGTTAATTCAACGATTTTTATAGTAAAAAAAACGACGAAGTCAACAATTTCTGTATCGTTACATACATCATTTCTAAACTGAGATTACGCGTGGATATTAATAAGCTTATAAGACAATTGTGTCGCTGATAATCTATAACAAAATGTACTTCATGCCAGTTGCAATCGAACGAACTGTCAAAAGCGAGGCCTCGGTTCACAGATGGAAGTACATCTTGAATGTTCCGTTGAATGTAATACTACCCTTTACCTTGCCCTCACTCTAACAATATTATCAAAGTGTGCTCGTTAGGTAAAACGTTAGGTAGTTGCGAATATACCTTTTTATCCATATCATCCACTATAGGTCTTGTGATGGTTTCAAAGAGACAGCGGGACGTCCTTTCTAGAATAAGTTTTGGCTTACAATGAGTGAAGTAAGTCATCAACCTCATTAAGAAATTTTTTCAAAACATACTCCCAGATAAAAGACTAAAAAACAGGAGGACCTGCGAGATATTTCAATGTTTTTAGTTGTTTGACTTATGTCTCCTAGAAACGACGCCAACATCGCAAACGACTTTCTTATACACTCAACGTGTACTATTTATTGTCTCTCTTAGGTCTTCGAATCTTTCATAAGAAATGACCTTGCTACTGCTTTTTACATTATACAAACGTCAGATACAATCTATTATATCTAATAAGGATTGCTTTGGCCTCAACAAAGACCACATAAATCTACACTCCACTAACACTCCACTGTGATTATCTCATTTATCTCTAGACGAAGGTTCAAGGTTTCATGTATTTTCGCTATGTCATAAAGTTAAATTTTTAAATATTAAGGTTTAGTTCAAATTATGTATATATATTATATGTAAACTGTAATATAATTTTAGGCCCAAAAAACTTAGTGTCATGAACATTTGTAAAACTGAGTTAACTTGCAAGGCGTCTATTCGAATGCTAACAAAATGGATCTAGTAAATACTTATTTTAGTGTATGGAGCTTTATTTATAATGCTTTATCCGCAGTCAGGTAGGACATTTGTTTTAATTATTGAATCATTTCATATACTGAAACTGCAAAAATCATTTGAAATTCCCGTTCACCTGTAAAATGCGATTGGGTTGAAACTATCTATTGATGGTTATAACCTTACACACATATCCCTATCACATACAACACAGTCGTATATGTACGTATTGGCAGCGATGGATGTCTGATCCTCAGCATAAAATGATCTCAGCAAGATATAGTCATCTTTTGGTAATAAAAGGTAGGAACTGTATGCAAAGGTTGGTCGTTCGGAAGGTCTGAATGAACATATCGCCTGTCAATTAACGGCATAAGAAGTCATGAGTACGTACTCATTTCTCATGTATTGTATTGAAATTTTAGCCGTCATTTTCAGGGGTTAAAATTGCACATAAGGCATATATGATTATCATTTCCCCGGGAAAGGCAATGAAATATCACATACATTGTCCCGACTTTGTGTATTACAAAAACAACTTAGATTGTAGATTGTGGTCTCTAACAGAATGCATTTGTATTTAGAATATTAGATGTAAAAATATTAATTTGAGGTCTCATGGTTATCCCTTTTCAAAACTTTCCTTAATTTAAAGGGTTACAGCTTTTGATTTTCTGTTGATATGCGCAAATTAATAAAGAGGCACCTTTTTGTTGAAAAAATAAGCAAGACTTAATAAATATATATTAAATGTTTCATTTTTCATAAAAACCGAGTCATTGTAGACTGAAATCTTAATGCAAAACTATCCATGCTCAAAGTCCTTTGCTGTAGATTAAAAAAGGACTGAACAGCTTTCATCACCTTATAAACATGCACACCAGAAAAAACGATGTCCGAACTAATGCACAAGGCAATCAAAGAAAGTTCAGATAAGAATATCAGAGACAGGATGTATAATCTAGCTAATAAGCTACGAAAAGACCGCAAAGTCTCCTGCATTGAAGCTATCATGCAAGTTTTGTACAACGAGTCCCGCGGCGTGTAATTTTCAATACAGGTATGAGCGATGTACTGTTGTAAACATATATAAAACTGTGTTTTGCAATATTGACGTATTCGATATTATTACCAATAAATTATTAGTTTCATTCAGTAAGAATACCAGTCAGTTTTAGTAACCATAGTAACATGTATGTATGAAATGAGAAGAAAAATTAATACCTCACCCCATACGACTATTATTACTTCAATTTAATTATTGTCCATATCGCCTTTTTCTATCTGTTTGAAAACGTTCAGCTTTGTAAAATGTGAATTTTTACATTTCTTTACATTTAAATCAATACCTCGGTTTACCATATAAGTAGGCTAGTAACTTGAGTATAACCATTATCAAAGATGTGTAGTGAAGATTATTTACAACTTGTATGTAATTATCTTCATGTATAGATGTACATATGCTACATAGAATGAAAGTGTACTACCAGGAAGACAGAAAGTATCCAGAAAAGGTTGAAATAACATAAAAGCCTCGCGATCACTCTAAATGTTGCTGATTGAAAAAAATGCTTAAAATAATAACGCCAATACTAAGTACTATTTACTATAAAACAAGGCTGACATACTGCTTGGCGTTCCTTTGGCAGAAAATCTTTATTGTCGTATCATTGAAGTAATACTGCTCTGTATCTACAGTAATTGTTGTCTTTTCGAATTTAGAAGCAATTTTAGTAATCATCTGTAGAAATAAAGGCAATTACGTCGGTATATAAGTGCTAGATCTACTGTACATGTATATGTTATAGTAACATCGTGATCGTGGGACTTTCGTCTTATGTTAAAATGTTTACCGACATTTATTGTCATTTTTGTACACAATATGTACATGTATGCTGTATGCGGTAGTGTCCTTAGGCAGTATAAGTCTACTTTCTCTGTCTTTCTCTTAAAAGTATGCTATGCACATTAGTGCATGATATCATTTCTAGTTCTTCTCAATAATTTTTAAAACGTTTATTTTCGCACGTACGATACTGGGTGAGGTGGTCTGCCACCGTGGTCTAGTGGTAAGAGCCGCTGAATTGAACTCACTATAACCTTACATAGACCGCGAGTCATGGGTTCGACCATACTACCAACCATGTAAGAAAGAAAGTAGTACTGGTATGGTAAGGTAAACTGCAAGGTTGTTAAAATGACTTAAATACGGCTGGAACGGGCGTAATTTCCTACTTAAATTGTAATTCAATTAAAATTAACTTCAACTGCAATTCAAACGACTTAATAGCAGCAATATACCAATACACTAAATTGAATAAGAAAGCTCTTTACATAGCAAAACTATGCAAATAGAAAATGTTGAATACTAGTATGTTATTCCCGGATTTGAATCTAAGCCTAAGCACGAGGTGTTAATGTAAGTAGTCTGTCGCAATGTTTGACGTTACGTCATTAAATTTTACTTTACACTTAGTGCGATCTTTAGAAACAGTCATCTTTATTTTCTTTATAAAACATCAAACACCTATACGTACAGAAGCCGATTGTGTCACCGTGTAGAAATCGAACCTGCGTCCAAATAGTAAATGCCACAACATCTAATGCTGTTTGTTCCCGTAATTAAAATATTCATGCGGCTGTCTAAGATGTGTTTTGAACAACTACATGTTTATTTCTAACGTGTTTCCTGAATGACTTTAAAATGAGAGTTTTTCATATGCACGCATATAGAACATTTTGTGCTTAATAATGTCTTAACAACGGGTCCGATTATCACTTAAATGCATCAGTCAAACAAAAGTATTATAAATCACATAACAAGGTTCCAAATATAAGTGGAGGTTACTTGTATTTTTGTGAAATTTATATTTTACATTTACCTACTGTTTATGTGGATGCAGTCACGCCGAGAGAACGTTGTTGTGATAAGTAACACTTGTCATACAAGCAGCAAGTTCTTCTGCATGAATTTTCAATCAGTGCAGATTATGATCAGTTCTGCACCGTACGATATTCATTTATTTTATAGGCATCTCCCTTTGAAACATTATTCAGTAAGTGTTGATGCCAGTTTCAATAGTATGCATACAATCAGAAGACAAAAAATTATCAGTACTTATTTTCATCACCAAAAAAATGTTTTCCGCAACGCAAGACGAAAAGAAGGAACATGCGTATAATAGTTATAGAGAGAGACATTGACAAGTTTACGTACAGAAATTTTCTGCGGCTGGTATAGCTGTATTTCAGACTTGTTACTTTTTTCGATTTGGCAGATGTTTTTCGGTACGGCAGATTTTAGGCCTTTTCGGACCGACTGTTCTGTCATCTTCTACGTTCATGCGTGAAGTGATATTCAAATCATATAGCACACACATTCAACACATGAAGACGACGTGTCTCCTGCAAAGCCCAAGGCGGCCCTACATCAAAGGTCAATGTCACCCTGAGGGTTTAAAGGCAATGGACCCTGTATATATTCACACATTCGTGTCTGGCTTGACTGTAACTCTCTTATACATGGAAGGATTTTTAAACAACCTGGAACAAATGTTTAGCGCTTGAAGATTATAATTACGTCGCGCCCCTCTTACAAGTTTAAATAGTGTGCAATCCTGTTTACATGCATTTGCACACATTAGTGTCCAGACCGTAGCTCTCTTATACATTGAAGGAATTTAAGATAGCATGGCACAAATGTTCAGCACATGAAGACGATGTGTCGCATAAAAGACCATTACGTTCGTACCTCAAAGGTCAAGGTCACGCTTAAATGTCATGTATTATAATACCGCGGATAAATTTGATAGATTCTGATTGGTCAAGAGCCCCTGTATATGAGACCGTATATACCGTGAGCAATCCCGTATATACCGTCTCCCATTTGGAGCCTCATCGGTTTTGCCTTTTCTGATTGGCTAGAGAAAC
>JAUMHA010364338.1:27229-40705 GCA_032359765.1 Saxidomus gigantea | reverse complement strand
GTTTGGGGAAAGTTTTACTTTCTTGGGCATGTTTCAGCCTGTCTCCCATTAAAGTTTAATAAATCTATATGGAAATACTCTCATGAGTTAATGGTTAGAATAGTCCACAATACTGCATTATTTGTAAAGCTTCCCGTGTCGCTTTTCAGATGAAAAAAAAATCACAATACAATGGAAGCCGAAACAAAAAAGTTTGAAAGTTTCGATAATGATGCTGCTTTAAAAATGAACTCTTACCCTGACCTTGCAGCTAATGATTCCGCGTGTGTGACCAGTGCAGATCATGATCAGCCTGCACATCCATGTAGCATGCATAGTCATGCTCTGTACAGTACCATTGTAAGAAATTTAATTTTAGTGAGCATGGGTTTGAACAGATCATAGTACAATACTGAAAGATAGAGGAGAAATTTAGGAGGGTATACCTTTCAAAAATATAGGCTGTATAGATTCAGGCAGTATATAGTTTTATAGCAAACAGAATTAAGCTAAGTAAAAGTCAGCATACTGTTTGCATTAGAAAATTAGCTTATTTTGAAGAGATACTGTTTTGTTGGAATACAATTAAAGCAAGACTATTTGCAAACACAGAGGTCAGTAACTTTGTGATCTACAAACATGCGGGATGACAACAAAATTGACATAACCCGATAGTCATCAGTGAAGTTGCGGTCAGTCTTTTTTTCAGCACTGGGCAGTTTTCTTGTCAGGCAGTTGACAGGCAGTTGTATAGTGGTCAAGTGTGTGGGTTTTTGACAAATTTTAATAGTCAAATGAAAGAAAGTAAAGCAGAGAAGGGTTTAAGCGATAACAATAACTTGTGTATGGTGATCAACCTTAAATGACCCACTGAACCCCATGCCCTTGTATAATCCACGGCCTCTTACTTTTATTGCGATTTTTTCAATTTGATTTCATTGAATTTTAAATGTTTGCATTTGCTTGGAAAAGTCTGTCAAATGTCGACAACTTGTAACTTTGATAATTCTAGTTGATGTTGCTGTTATTATTATAATTACAGAAAGTATTAAGTATATTTTCTAAGTATATTTACACAATTCATTTTATGTAAGAAAAAAATTCTTTGGAAACAAACAGTGCTTTTCCCCCTATGAATTAAATGTTAAATTTCATTAGAACAAACTGTGCTTCTTAGTGCCTTTAATGATTCTAAAATAATGTAGTTATTAAAAGACAAAAATGTCTAAAGGCTATTAGTGGTTTTAATTCCCTTATCACATTGTTGTGCTTAATTTAATTTACTTCCCTTGTTTATAGCTCTTCTTTTTAGAAGGAAACAAAGTTCCAGGTATTAGAGAGTAAATCCTGAAATCTTTGATTAACACTCTATTGTGATTGGTAGATATTGATTATTGTTGTTAAAATCCTCAGACCTTTTGAACCAGAGCTAAGTCTTTGATTCTTATGGTGTAGTTACAGTGAAAAATGACAGAAATCCCTCTTAGATGCCTTAGATTAGATCAAATTCATTGTTCATTCCCCAAACAGAGGGGCACCTGTAGCCCCCTATGTTACTATAGCTCAACCATATGCTGAAATAATAACAGTCCCACATTTCATAGAAAACTTGTTGAATATACATAGGGCAATACGATAATAACCTTCTGTTGTAAGGAGAAGACGCTCCAACATGATAGGCCGGTAATTAGTTAGAACTCCCATTTGGATTATTTGATTGACAGTTGAATTACATAGGGCTTCTCATATCACATTTCACAGGAGGCGGAGCTTGGTTGTTTGATGGGAGGTATTGATTTTGCTTAGGGAGGAGTCTGGGTGTATAGACTCCACCTCTAAATGGTGTATTGTAGTACATGGTCAGCCAGTAATGATACTTTATTGAATATCTATTAATATTAATAGTTCAGAGTATTATAACATATTCTTATGTGATCTGGGTTTTATGGCTTCACATTGCAAGTCATTCTGAGGAAATTTGTGGAATTGTTTTATGATACTTAACTACTTAGATATCTATTGGCTTACACAATTTGTTCTGTGAAAAATAAAATAAAATATCTTTGGAGTAAATATTGGCGGAGATAGAACAAGTGGATGCTTACTGGGTAAATGTAAGTTGTAACTTTAAGTTTTACAAAACCTTGCTGTATTACGTTAGTACAAGGACCTGCCCCATTTGGATTTACAGCGACATAAATTATCGGAAAAATCTGTGTTGTTAATGCTTCAAGCAATGGCTAAATCTCTGATAGTACAAACTGTTTGCCGTAATATTGTGACTGTACTAATAATTGCCACCTGAATATTAAACTACTTCTGTTTGTCAAGCTTTGGATTTAACAAAGTTTTGTAAAAATTTGTATTTGTCAACCTGTTGGTAATAGGGGGAAATAACCGTCAAGGATTCTTTTGTTTATGTCAGTGTTCCACAGGTAGGTTGATTGTATTTCAATCTAGACATTAAGAACAGGGTATCAGATTTAGCTCTCGTATTTGTATTGTATTCCAAATTTACGGACAATATTTCATATTTTTAGAAACATAATATGTGCAACGTTTCATACTTTTTATGCAAACAATTTGAACCTTACAGTTTATCTGTTGCTTTTTAATTGATAATTAAGAGATAAATTAGTTTCTCGGAAAATTATAATAAAAAAACAAAACAGGTTTAAACAAAAAGGCATGTGTAAACTGAAACATTTGACTTTGTTAAATCTTGTTAACAATATTCCTGGCATATTAAGTTTAAAACATAGTCTTATTAACATTGTTATTTGGAAGTTCAAAGTCAAAAATAGTTTGTTGTGTTTAGCAAATACTGTAAGACATTATCAAAAGCATGTTTTAGGCATAGCATACAAAATTTGTTCTGATTAATTTCCCAGATCTGTCAAAGGACTTAGATTAGTTTAAAAATAAACACAGTGAAAAGCGTGAGGAAATCAGTGTTTGTAAACTAATATTGTGTGCAAACCCATAATGTTTACAGGAGAAAATAGTTTTACTAAATTTTTTCACTAATGTTTCAATATAAACTTGATTGATTAAAACAAATTGCCAAAATAAATGAATGAAAATATAAGTAATAAAATAGAAAATAATTGTACTGCATGTGTTGAAAGATTACATACACTGTATGGACCAAAAAAACATGCGTCAAAAACATTGCTATTGTACACACAAATAATTATATTTTTTTTAAATTTGAACTTAAAGTGTAGATATATCGTTTTATTCTTTTTAAGTGAAAAGGTGATATATTAAATTTCGCAAAGATAACATAAATTAATTTGCATGTTCCGTAACTCTAATATTTTACAAACAACATTCACGCTGCAATATGATCATTGCTGTGATTCATTTATGGTTTAAAAATATCACATGAATTCTTGGAAAATTTAAAATAAATCATTGTAAACAGTGATATAAACCAAATTCTTTCTGACTCATGTGTTGCTTTGAAAAAAGTTAGATGAAAATATTTCACTGCCTATAAATATCTTCCTTAATCTGTTGTTATCTTTCGTACCACAAAAATTCCAGCCATGCTTTTGAGAAAGTGACGTTTTTAGGGCGGGTCCACAACTTTCTAAGGATAACCTTATCAGCATGTTTTGTGTTTTACATCCATACCTTTGTTACACAGGTGTGCAGCTTGGAATTATATTCTGCATTTGTAACCTGTACCCTTCCGAACTTCTAAAATGTATGTTTCACCTGCTAATTTTGATAGAAATTTTGATAATTTAAAGGCCGGTTCTTACTAAAAATTTACTCACTGAATAATGAACAACGCAGATCATGATCAGACTGCACAGATGTTTGGATGATCAAGACCTGCTTGAGGGTTGATCGCAAAACTATTGTTTCTTGTTCTTTTTTTATAAGCAGAAACTGTAATTAAACAAAAAGCCTGGAAATTCATATCTTAGCATAAAAAAAAAGTTTATTTGCACTTGCAGTTTTTCATTTTTTTCAAAATGTGAGACAAGTTAATAAATAACGTCTCAGAAATTTGTGAGTCTTGAATTAATTACTTGAAGAAAAAAGTAATATCAAGGAGGTACCCTGTTGTAGGGGGTCTTGGGTTCAGATTCTGTTGGCGAAAGTAAGCTTTGACTTTCTAAATCCTGTCTCTCAACATAAGTTCAGGTTAAAATTCCAGGAAGCATTCCTTATATATAGTTTGTCATATTTTATAAGTTATACAAACATTTAATATCTACACTTTTTGTAAAACAAATGTGTTGAGATTGAACTAAACTAACCTTTTCATAAAAATCAAGGAAATGGCATCTAAGGCTGGTATAAAATTGCAAGTTTAAATGTATATTGTAGGAAGTAGTAAAGTTTCTATGTCGGGTAGAACACTAGAGAAATAATTTATTTTATAATTGAAATTAATGTAGGTGTATGACCTGCCTTGTAATTAAAATGCAAAGTATGTGTTGTTTGGGTTTTAAATAGCCCAATGTTCAGGTAACTTGAAACTTTCTTTCAGGTCGCAAAGTTAAGGAAGACAAAACACTGCAAAAAATTAATTAATTGAGTATTTTTTTCTTCGTTACGGAGAGACTTCTGTGTTCACTGAACTGTAATAAACATTTTTATACCCTATACAAATACAAAACAATTAATTTAGAAGAGAAAATTGTAAAGAGAGAGAAGAGAAAAAAACCCTGACAAGATGATGGTACGTAATTGATGGACTACTTTTCCATGTTACGATTTCTGCGATGTCTGCATGTAACATCAATTTCAGTTTCTTGTTTTTTCTTAGGAAAAACCGTATTTTGTGAAACAGTGCAATTAATATCTTGAGTCATTCGATTTCTTCAAGACAATATCAGTATTAACTCTGGCTAATTGAAACATTATACTTTGCAAACATCATGAGACCTTAAAATAGTTGACAAGAAAACTATGCATTGTAGTTGTAGGGATCTATGTGACATGTTCAATTCTTGTAATTTGAAAAACGAAAATGAAGGTCATTTGTATGAATTTAACGCCAGTTTCAGCCTTATTTAAGTAATTTTGAATTAAAGGTATTTCATAATTAAGCCTCAAATACTAAATAGACAAAAAAAAATGTTTTCTGATAGAGTGTCATTCGGCAATAGAATCCTGCAATTGACACATACCCTTCTCAAAAATCAGAAATAAAACCTTGTTGAAACAGAACACTTGAAAATATGAAGCGTGAGTAATTCATTACAGAAACATGTGTACAGAGAAACAATTCGCACAGTAACCAGAACCCCTTACTGCTCTTCAAAACAAGGTACCAGAAGATACATTTTTAAAGGTGTCTGATAAGTCAATTTTTTGCTATAATCTGTTAACAAGCATTTTTCAGCAGACTTATTTCTAAATCTTGATACAAAGTTGGTCTGTTCTTATTATGCAGTGAACTCTCCCTGCTCATACTGCCTTTGCTACCAGCTTAGATCATGATCAGTCCGCACATCAGCGAGCACCCCTATAACAATTAATGGAACAGTCCAGTTTGAAAGATAGACCAGCTAGAAATTTACCACAGTTAGGATTAACAGAAAATTCTGCAAGCTGGTGAAAGTGGTTTCTGCAGAGACATATACATGAATCTGGGACTCGATATAAACTTTTTATCCATGGTATCCATTTAAATGTCAAAGAAATTGAATAAAAGCTTTAATTATATGTAAAGAAAATGGCATCAGAACCTCAGAAATTAAGATTGCTTAATAAAAGATCTACCAACCTTTCATATGAAATGTAACTACGGTAATGTATCTTCTTAAAATATTAAAAACAATACTTTTTACAAATTTTATCATAATTTCTAAAGAGATGACTTATATAATTATTGCTAAATATGAACCAAATGGTTCAAGTTGAACCTAAGGATTTAAACTCTTGTCCTGAACCTCTGTTGACATGGTTACAAGTTGCTTGACAGTTACACAGCTTATCATGCATCATTGCAATTAACAAAAAGATATTTATGCAAATCTGAAAATTTCTGCAAATCTGAAAAGATATGCAAATTGGTCTCTAACGTGCCCGACTCATAGGTAAAAACAAGCCCGTTAAGGTGACTATGTCTTAATGAATTATGATAATTAATATTTTGGCAGGTGTCTGGTTAATAATATGTAAGATCAGGCAGTGTGATATAAGCATGACATGTTAGGAAGGGTTTATCAACCTCCATCTTGAAGAGCTAATTCTGTCAGAAAATTTCTGGCTTATCTCTCAGTGGATGGCAACTCAACAAGTGATCCTTTCATACCTAAAGATCATGCTCTTATGAAATTGCCAAAATTTTAAACAAAACTGTTATTCTTTCATTGCATTTTTTTTTCTTCTGCTAACTTTGAACTGATACTTTCTATTTTTGGTTTTTACATACTGAAAAAATGTCTTTGATGGAAGGCTTATTATATTTTCTTTTTAGAAATGTGGATTGCTTTATTGTTTTGCTTTAATATTTCACATGTATGTATATTTATTTTTCATCCAAAAAATGTCACACATATTTAAATAATGTGTGATATGTCAGATATAGTTTTATTTTGTGGAGAACTTGCCTTTATAACCAGATATCACAAAAATAGAAGTGTAGCAGAATGTTTTTTCAAAAATTTGTAAATGAGAATGAAAATGTAGAAAAAACTTTTATTTAAATATTGTCTCAAAGATACACTTAAAGAACCTTGTTTTTGTTTCGACAGCCAGTAGTTCTTAAATGTTAGCTTTGCAGTCATTGCCTAGTAGGAGGTGAATTCCATTTATTTTATTCAATATCATAACTTCTATTCATCCATTGTAAATATATAATGATACAAAAGAGACTGGCTTGGGCTACACCCAACTGCGTTGCCTGTATAAATAAAGCTTACATTTATAATATTAGCATTGTTATAAAAGAATACAAAAACTAGATTTCATTATCAGACAAATTAAGATGATAAGGTGTTGTCATCACGTAATTAAATCAAAGTACTGCTGTTACTTTTATAGGGAATGGTTTTTTTAATTAATATGTATAGATTTATCAACAGAAAAGGTGTTGAAAATTAATTACCATACCTATGAATTGTTGTAGCCTGTAGACTGTGAATTGAAATTGACAGGAATGTCCCTGTTATTTTCGCACCTAGAATGTGTTTATATTACATACAGAACATCTCACGTTTTACAATATTTTCACTATTTGTGGCATGGCATCATTTTTCTGTAAAGTATGTGGATTTTTCTAACCAGAAAGGGTTTGTTTTAATAATTGAAAAAGTGACTTCATCAGAACGGATGACGAGAATGGTTGCCTAGTAACAATTGTACATATTTATTAGCTTATGATATCAAGGACAACCCTTATCATTCTATTACATTAAAACAGTGGGCTTGGCCTAGCCAGTTCTGATATAAATACTGGTATTACATTTCATACAGCTGTATTTTGAAAAACTTAACTACAGATCCAACTCGTAAGACTTTTAATTTCCTTTCATGGCTACAAAGTCTACAGAATTTTCAGCATATTTTACAATATTACTCTTAGTTGTCGCAATTGACACATTTTTCCAACTTCGCAATACACTGTTCTTAAAAATTCACATATAAAATCAGGTTCATTCAGGGTCTGAATAAGTCTCCATGTTATATTAAGTGTTTGCTTTTTTAAAATTTGGTTATATATACGAGCGTTTGCCCAAACAAATTTGTTTGCTTTACCATGAACCTACTTTTTTTTTCTTTTACCTGGAGTAGTGTGGCCTCGCTCCTCTCTTCTACCCCCAGCTTTGTGAAACCCCCATCCTAACCCAGCAGACACACCTACACACACTAATGCCTTTACCTTTGTAATGTTTGAACAGCTTTTGTAGTAGAATTATGTCATGGCAAATACCAAAGGTTTCTGTTGACATTTTGTGTATGACTTTATTTATTCTTAACATATGTTGTATTGTCACTTTCCTTGCCTTAAGTGTTTATCTAAAAAAAAATTTAAACAAAAACACATGAAAAACTTGGTGGTTATCAGGCTAATCTTTAGAAGTCAATGTTTATCTTTGTATATGTAAATATTTACTGGTGACACCAGATTGCATCTCTGTGCCTATGTCTGTAGTTTATTTATAACAAAAGTACAATTTTAAAGGGAGATAATAAGTATGGAAAAATGTTTTTAATAAAAAGAAAGAAATAAAACTGGAATTGATGAACATGAAATAATTATTCAACTGGTTTTTTTCAATACATTTCATAGAATTCATATATTTTGGCTCTAAGCACAAAATGAGCCCACTTTATTTTTACGGAAAATGTATAAAAATGTTAATGATTTGAAAATGATGAAAACATTTAAAAAGGATACACCAAATAAATATTTATATATTATTGTGATTTAAAAGGTAAAAAATAAAAAAAATATGAAAAAGTTATTTTTCAATAAAGGTAAGTATTAATTGACATCACTTAATTCCCATGAAAATTAAAGAGTTTTATCAGAAATTGTTGTAACAGGAAATGAATAAGCGCCCCCTACTGTGTCACAGGAGCTAACTGATGTACTGTCACCATACACAGGGCCCTGTTTAACTTGTACCACATGTGCCCATTATGTGTTATGTGTGAAAGCCATGCTTTATCACCTATCTGTTTTAAGAATTTTCACCGTCTACAGTACTAGATGTGTAGTGTGTGTCAGTTTTTTGTAAAGGGTCAAACACATTTCAAAGGAAACTCTGAGAAGAATTTTTAACAAGAACATCATTTTTATCAGATTCTTTAAACATGATTCTGGGAGGGTTAGGAAATTTAAAGAAGAATTTGATTTGAAACAACTTTATTAGATTTTCACATGGTAATAGGAAAAGTCTAGGGAATATGAATTTAATATGTTTCATAAGACTATAGTCTTGGAAAAGGACAAGAAAACTGATACATTTGACAGTTTAGCTGATTTCAGTTTCAACTGTTGTAGGTGATTTAAATTTCAACCTTTTTGGGTGTGTAATATGTAGAAGAAATTTGGATTTTCGTGACTTTTTCTGACTTTTCGGCTATATTCTTGTGGCAAGCATATTTCAGTTGCTTGCGAGATTAAAAAAGATGGAAGTTAATTCAAGTGGATTTTCCGCATTCTTTGGTAGTCAGACATGCCCCTGTTTTTGTCCAACCATGAAAACCTGTACATTAAATCATCAACTTTTTCTGCTTTGATGTCTACTGCTTGATATACAAGCATTTTTTCCAGGGCAGTTGTGAACAGAATCATTCACAAATAGCATAACTTTGTGTTGTTCCCGGATTAGTTAGATTGTTTTTGAACAGAATTCTTGAAGCTGAGAGTTGTGTACAAGGTCATGCAGAAAGAGAATGTGTTTTAACATAATTTAATGAGATAGATAATATCCCTAGGATTGTTTTCTGGAGGTAGTTGGCCAAAAAAGTGAGATTATTTGCAGATAAACAATACACTAGGACCTGTGAAAGCTGCTTTAAAAATAAGTGGGATTTTGTCATTTTTTTATGCAGTGGAAAAAAAAATACACAGCTCTGGAAAGAAAACATATGTAATCTAACACAGCTTGAGTTAATGCCGTTTGGTTTTCATGTGATTTTGGAGATAGTGTGATGATGATTGTTGACATTGCTCCAGATTATTTCTTGTATGCTGCATTGCTGCTGTATTCTACCATTAAAGTCGTTAATTGAACTTCTTGCTTCATATTAGTGTTCCCGTTTTTAAAATGTGGATTAATTTCATATGAAAGAAGTGTCGGATTTCTTCATTAAGTGAAATTGACATAGAGAAGTGAATGGAAATTCAGACAGAGCGGTTTCGGATATGGTCTAATTTTTTAAGAGAATTTGGAAATGTTTTTGTTTAACTAAAAATGATAGTTACTTTTGACACCATGATGAGTTGCTATGGTAACTGTAACCTTGGTGATGAACTTTCTCTTTCACCGCCGGCAACTCCATCCTCAGTAGATGACCTTAACTGGGAACCACCAGTAAGTTTTACCTGAAGCAAACATTCCTTATATTGCTTGTATGCAAAAAGTTTTGCAGATCTTGTACCAAATTTGGATTTATATGATGGAGTCTGATTGAAGTTGTGCAGATTTTGATACAAGTGTCACAATTTTTATACAAGTTGCACAGTTTTGATATATGTTGCATAGTCTTGATACAAGTGGAGGGATTTTATTACAAGTTGGACAATTTTGACACAAGTAGCAGGGTCTTGATACCACAGTAAATAATATAGGTCAGTCTGGGTATCAGCACTGCTAGGAACCACAACTTGTACAATCATATGGTTAAAAACTTAAGATAACTGTCTCAGGCAGTTCTAAGACTTTTTTCTGATTTATATTTTCAGGTGAAAAGATTGAAAGTTGAAAGCGAGACTCCAGAAAAGGATGAACTTGCATTAAACAATCACACAGGGTAAGTTTCTGCACACGTTTCTAAATGGGGGAAATTAGTCACACCAGTCAAAGATTATTCCTTGCAGGTTTGTTAATGGTAGATTTATTTACGGAATAAAAAACCCATATAAATATGGATATGATTTGTGTTTAGAGTAAACTTACTGTGGCAAATGTTCTGTAAATAATATTAATAATGATAATAAAGACTTTATTTAAAGAGGCGACGCAGTTGGTGAACCAGTCTTACATCGGAGCCTCTATCAATGCACATAATATACAGTTACAATATCATATTAAAATACTAAACAAATGAAAGAAGGTTACAGAAAAAATTTAACAACAGAATACAAAAGAATTATGAAACACAACATTACAAAATCATATAAATTCAAAAAACAACCAGTGTATTAAAGACAAAATACAATGTAATTACTGTACTATACACAAAAATGGAAAAGTGACAAGACTAATAGTGTTTTTCTGTTATTATATAAGTGCTTAATCCTTACCAACCTACATTTGTATAATGGATTTGACCAACTTTCAATTTTGAAAGTATCATTAATTGTTGAAAGAGGTGCACATGTGGAAATTTTTTAACTGAATAACAAACAGTGCAGATCATGATTGGATTTTATGGATGTAGCATCTGATTTTGGTCTTACACTGCTTACAAAGGCAAAATAACTAATTATTACATGTACCAGGCAAATACCAGTTTATTGTTTCCCACTACATGTGCTTCTTTATAAATGAAAGACATAAATGCTCTGCAGTTTCGAGTATGTTTGGTGCAGCTTGTGGTTTTATGAATTCTATGTCAATTAAAAGCATGTAGATATTTGTTCTCAGTACTTCATAATTATAGTTAAAGACAAAACATTTAAAATTGACAGATAAGCAATTTCCTAAGATCAGTTAAGCAGACTCAGCAGAATTCCTTGCCATAAGTTACTGCATTGATGTCCACAGTGTGGACTATTAGGAACTTGCCTGTTTACTGATCTGTCCTTGAAAGTATGTAAAGGTAACCTGGTACATAATTATAAGTTAGCAAAACATTGAAAGCATCTTTAGATTCCAGGATGATTCTGACATGACAGTGATATTTAGATTTCTACAATTTGCAATAAATTTGATGTAAATACCGGAGAGTGTTAATAAAGAATAGAAATAATAGAATGTAGTAGATACAGTTCAAATGGTATATAAGAAGCTCAAGATAGAAATAATAACGTTAGAAGTCTTTGTCATATGGATCTGTATACTTAATTTGTATTTAGATAGGCATTGATACTAAATCTTTTCTTACTTATTTAGTCCTATAACATCACAGAAATACCTTTTAACGTTTATTTTGGTATTAAAAGTTTTCCTACAATAGCAATCGGACACGTCTTCTGGTGCTGTTGTAAAATTATGCACTAATGTCATTACCAAACTAATTACTGTAGTTAAAAAACAAATAGTTTAAATGGATGTTGTCGTAAAATTTATTTACGTACTCGTATTGACCCTACTTAGACCTGAGAAGCTGGTCTGCATAAATTTTTATCGAAATGTAGATATTTAAGATGAGATGCGGCAGAAGATAAACTTCTATTATATCCCACAATTCCATTGAGTGTAAGTAGTGTGTGAAATTGAAAAGTTTTAAATCGAAAATGACATGCTTTATTTACAAATTTGAATTTCAAATGAGCCGGTTAGTGGTGGCGATTATGAAGCGGTAATCACCAGCCTCGTAAAAAAATCTACAAAACGGATCTATAAGAATTGTTACAGCGTATTCGCAATAGAATATTAAAAAGGCCCGTGAATTTTAATAGAATCAAATAATAGTGCTTTTGTCAATTAAATGTAGCATTATTAATGATCTGAAACTTAAACGAACAAAGCCACGCATTCCCAAACTGGGAAACATTTATAGCCTAAGATAGGCAGTTAATACTGCCTTTATGAACGTTTATGGGTTGATGCGATCTTACCGGGTAAATTATTTCATGAATATAATGGGTTTATCAAATTTATTCAAGTACAATATATTCATGTTTTGGAAGATGTTTATCATTTTGTTTTAAATAAAAAGTTACATGAACAATTCCATGATTGTTTAGATACAATTCTTTAATATATATTTTTAAAGCCACTTTATGTACATACAGTTGAGTGACTGTGTACATGTGACTATCTAAATAAAATTGACAAGCGCTTGCTTGGGTTTTCCGATATTTCTGGATATGTTTTATTCCTTTTAACACTGTACGCCACACTTGCAACAAGTGATTTTGTTTCTGCTACCAGTGCAGATCATGATCAGCTGTACTACATTTGTGCAGTTTAGTCATGATCTGAACTGTTTGCCAATTTGCCTGGAGCCTGAAAAAAAAGGAGATAAATAATTGTTTAAGAGGTAGTAACTTAACAAATTATAAATTTAAACAAGACAGTCAAAATTTAGAAAACTGTAAATTTGATTGGTTTCTAAATGTATGCTAATTGGGCAGAAATCATCATGATTTCTATGACAATAATTGTTCTTATCTTCTGGAGCCAGCTGGATTGGGGCTTTTTAATTGGCCAATAATGATGAAGTAACTGGCACTTAATTTGTGTTTTAATGTTGCTAGACTCCCCATGGAGCTAGATGTGAATTTATTAATCTGATAAGACCCTGCCATTCTCAGAGTAAACATTGAAATAAGGGGGTAAAAAAGTGAAAATAAAAAGTGTGTGTTAAATATGTTACTTATTCCTAATTAGATTCAAGCCTGATGTGAGAGGCATGCAAGGATTCCCATTGCTGAACTGCGATTCAGAAGGGCTACCGTCTCTGGCAGTGAACTTCATATTTTGGTCCTTTTCTTGTTAGATTTTTAACAAGTCTTCATGCTTGAATGAATACGACTGACTTTAGTTCATACCCTGTTCACTGCTGAATCTATGAAATGAATTTGTTCGTCAGGAAATTTTCATTTTATTTAAACTTTTTGTTTACTTTAAAATCTAAAACATGCCACAGCTGTGTAATGCAGTTATGTTCATTATTCTTTTCAAAAGC
>JAUMHA010364338.1:3262-27129 GCA_032359765.1 Saxidomus gigantea | reverse complement strand
AACTTTTTGTTTACTTTAAAATCTAAAACATGCCACAGCTGTGTAATGCAGTTATGTTCATTATTCTTTTCAAAAGCTTTTCTGAGAAGCTGTGATCACTTCCCCGTTAGTTGTAAGCATAATTATTAACACTACCAGCAATGAAAGTAATCGATGACCGTTAAAAAAAATATTCTAAAAAGTACATCAAATTATTGAATCTAAATCAATGATATGGAAAGCCGTTTTTTTTTAGGTGGAATAAACATGATGGCAGAAACTGTAATCATTTGTTTTACACTTCATTAAATATAGCTGCTTATTAAATCATCTACTGCCGGTAGTCCTCGTTTGACCATTTCGAGCCCAGGATTTCCTGTAGCAGTAGCGCGCAGAGCACTCTGTATGATTAACTCGTTTTTGCCATCTCCATCATTATGGTGTATTTTTGTGAAATATTATCGTTTTAGCTATAGAAAGTATTACTCTTCCTTCCTTTCTATTGTCATGCCGAACAATAAATACAAATGGAAGGTTATTACGGGATAATTCTCTATATTTCCCAATGCCGGGCCCTCCATTAGGTTAATTTGTTATTGTTTCGAACAGCAAGCTTCCAGGTCATATTAAGAGGGGTTTTATGGCATATGATAATTAGTAGAGAGCTAGAAAATAGTGCCAGGCCTATTGACAGATATTTAAGTCAATGGGCATCAGCAGAAATCGGCACTTGGCATGCTATTGTGTTTATGCGAATTGGAACTATTTTGTACAATTTACTTTTTTAATGCTCATTTGTCTGGTATTTTTAGATGGACAAGAATTAGAAGCATGCTGTTTCAGAAATTGTCAGACTTCATAGGTCAGTCACTGGTGTAACCAGGCGAATTAGCTTCAGAATTGTCTTCATACATTTATCTCTTACCTTGCTGATTGCCTCAACAACCAGTGCAGATCATGATCAGTCTGTACTCCCATTTCAGTCCAATCATGATCTTAACTTACATTTTTCAGTGAATACCCCAATTAACAGTTAATGGTTTGGTTCAAAAAGATATGGAATATTCCATTTTAGATATTTAGGAGTACAAGGCTTAAACCAATGACCTGCCAGAGATGAGAATATAGTAACCTTGACTTTTTTCTACACGAATGGTTCCAAACAACCAAAATGCTAGTTGCAGATTTTAATGAATAGCTACTCAGAGTATGTTAATTTTCAATGAATGAAGTATTCATTAAAAATTTCGAAAAAATTTCATTGCTGTTAAGAGATGCAATATTCCCTTTACTGTTGTGATAGAAGATCATAAATAGATCAGAGGAAAAACTACTTTATGATATGATTTTGAGGTAACTTGAGCTCCCAAAAGATTGCCTTAAAATTGTTATACACAGTATTCCATTTCAAAATACTGTATCGTGGATTAAATTATTTTGCAGGACTGAATGAAATTGAGTCTTTTCAATATATTTGTACGGCATTTACAACTTTTTCATACGTGTTGATCGAACAGTCCCCCGATCAGGAGGTTATTGTCACTGTATTGTTTAATTTTTCTTTTAGAATGTATGGTGAAGCATATAAATTGATTGTTTGTTACAATTAATATGATTTTGTTAAATAGTTCATACGCCTGTACACGGCTCATTTACGGCTAGTCTGAGGAAAAATCTTGTCGATCTCACTGATTTTCAATGCCATGTGTATTTATCTTTTTAATCTAAGATTGTTCGCCAAAATGCCCTTTTTAAATAAGAAAACAAATGTAGGTCATCTTCTAAGACAATACCCGCATGTACATGTACTACCAAAACTGAATTAAGGTGCGATATTTTGATCGTTGAGTATCTACTGCATGAGTTAAATAAATATAAAAGGCGTGAACTTCTGCCGGATGATTAAGTTAGGAAAACATTTGCAATTACCGCAGATTTATTATACTAGCTAATTTTTGCACAGCAGTACAATTATATCTATACATGGTCTAAGACAGTGAAGTGAAAACATGCATGAAATTGGCGATAACATCTGTAGCGATTTTAAAAGTGGGGATTGTCTATCAGTTCGTGCTAGATAGTTCTGATTCAGTGACCACGTTATGGTATGCCTACCTCAAAAACGAAATACTCCGTAAAAAAACGTTTACCTTTTTAGAAATGGTTCTATAATGTGTATGGAGCATTTTATAAACAGTTGTGTAGGTGAATATGATATTACAATTTCTGGATTCAGAATATCGGATGAGCCTATTGCGGATATAAATTTTGTACCAGTTCATTATTAGCGGATTTGGTTAAAACATAAATTTTGAATGTTGACATTTGACAGATGAGGTTAGTATTGAGCTTTATAGGTTTCCATGGAAACGAAATTTGAAAATTACAGGTTTCGATAAAATGTACTCTAGCATGTAACATCAAGATCTTTTTTTTATTGACCCAGATTAAAATAAGTCTCATATTTAAATATTTGCCATAAATTTTTATTGAAACAGTTTATTATAACTGTCGTATTTAAGAAAGATAAAACAAAAGAAAAATAGAAGGGAAGAATGATAAAAACACATTAGATCTTCTGCGTAGAAATTGTTCTTGCATTCTAAAGACTTCTTTTGTTAGACACAGTCACAAAAGTATACATGTGCCTACATCTACGCCACCATTGTTGTAAGTGTATTAAAACAGTTTACATTTTCTCTTTACCACTAAGAGCTTGGTCATAAGATGTTTAATGAAATATTTCAAAATCATACAAATATATTTTCCCATTGACACAAGTTAAATGTCAATAAAATTCACTTTTTATTTTCGACATTTGTAGAGGAGAAACGTTAACATAGCTATCTTTTATATTTCTCTATGATCAGCCGGAAATGAAGCCGAGACTGTAAGAATGTCATAAATTGCCTCTAAAATAGCTGGTTGCATTTATGAGTTTGTACCCGTACCCCTTTTTTGTTTCGAAATTGAATGAAAGTATAAAATTGTCAGTTTTGTGAGGAGGAATTTTCACTTTGAGGTCAATTGGGATCTATATATGTGTGCTTATGAAATAAATTGTTCTATTTTATTTGTAGCTTTAACTGAAATGTTGTTTTCTTTATTGCAAAGTAATGTGCAAGGCACATATTTTGTATTTCAAACATTTTCTTTGTTTTCTGTAACATGACATAATAACAATAAGAATTCTGTGCTATCACTAATACTTGGAAAATGGCTGTCACAAGTTACTTGAAAAATGGCTGTCATTTACTTGGAAAACGACTGTCACCTACTTGGAAAACGACTTAAGGAAGAGAAATTATTAAAATATGAAACCATGTTGTCTATTATTAAGTAAGGGGGTGGGTGAGGAATTGAAAACACTGTTCAAGGTTATGCAACACAGTCTAAATCTACAGTAGTCAGTATAAGGACTTTGCAATCTCTCCCTGCCACTCCTGTCTTATTATTCATACACAGTATGCTACTATATAGGAAACAGTGTAGACCATGCTCAGACTGGATAGATTTGCAAGTTTTTGCAAGTTGTTCGTTGTGTGCATTGGCCTTTTTTTAAAAGATAGAAATGTCTGCTTCAAGCAGAACAAGAGTTGCATTTTTATCTGCAAACAATATAATCACTGAAAAGTTGAAGAAGAGAAGTTAAATCATGTATTATTAAGCTGTTTCTTTTCATTAATTTCAGAGTATTAGATTTACAGACCTTAAACAATCATCATAGTCCATCGTTGAGTCAAGGCGAGGAAAACTCATCTAGTCAAGCATCTGCTGATTCTAAAGACGGATATACCGAAATAACCACAAATGGCACCGTTGAAGGTAAATATCAGAAGCTTTCTGCAGTGCTACTCTATTACATTGTACTAAATACTGCACTGTAACAAGCCATCTCATGGTATAAATGTCTGTATAGACTCAAATGTTCAGTTTACCGCTACTGGTAAAATGTCTGCTTTCTCAACCAGTACAGTTCTGATCATGATCTCCACATGAACAACTAATAGTACTGTTGATACATGGTCAAGTCCATTTTAGGAGTACAGTGGGGGTAAGAGTTAATATAAAAGAGCTCGAAGAAGTATAATTTTTTTAAGTTCATTTGTTCACATGATACAAAGTTCATATACTATTTAAACAGTTTTAAAGTCTTTACAGGTATTCCAAGGGTCAGTTTACTTTTGCAAGTAGTTAAACTGGTCTTTAACCTTGAAATATTTCATACCTTGTAACTATTTCATTCACTTATTTCTAGCTATGTATAAAAGTTGATAGGAAACGAACCATACATCTGCCTATTATTAACACTTTGGCATTGTCTTGAAATATTTGGATGTATACCTGAAGATCTACCTTGCCAGTAAAACAATGTAAAGATCTAATGTCATCTGAAGTTAATAGCTGCAGAATAGGCCCAACAGATACCTGGCAGTGGTAATTGTTGTCATTGAGAAAAACACGGCAGTCGTTAAATACAGGTGTACATGAGTCAGACAAGGGTCGGAAATGACTTGTTTCGATCGTGAATTTAACTTCAATAGCAAATAAAAGAACTGATTGAAAATATGTCAAACATTTTCGATAACCCCGTGGCAAGTATTGGTTAGGTGGAAATTTGTTCATACGGCATTCCCTATTGCTCTTGTTGGAATATATTAAAGCGACTTCAAGTGCCGCTTCAATCACAATTAAAATTTTTAATTAAGATTCAAATGCGACAAAGTTGACTCACTTATTTATTCTTTGTATTTGATCAATTGTAGAAAATTGTCGTAAAAAGAACACATAAATCACCTTGATTTGTCATCATTTGGATTAAAGAAATTAAAATCTTGTTTTAGATTTCGTTCAAAAAGATAAAAAGTTGCTTGAGGCGAGGAAACCTGCGTGAAGAACAGTTTTATTTTGAATGATGCTTGCATATTGCCTTTGAAAACGTTCAAAGAAGAAATTCCTTTTGAAACAGTATTTAAAAGTGACATGTCTCCTTGCATTAGATAGAAAGAGTTTTATCTATTGGTACGATAATTTAAGAATATGAAATTAGTATATTTGCCGTCAGACAGGTTTCATGTAGTATGGTACAGTCTGCCGCCAGTCTGTTTCATGCAATTACGATTATAGAAAGAAATTAATATAACGATTTCCTATATACAGCTTTTATGATGTATATTGAATATTTATAACATGCATGTATGATTATGTTATTGAAAAAATCTATTTTTAGTTTGCACTACAGAAACCTATTTTACTGTGTCAGCTTTTAGAGTCAATTAGTCTTTTCTAAAATGGACTTGTCCATATTTTAATTTGGAGTGTACTACTTTTGTTCAAAGGGTAGCTCTACCATAAATTAGTTGACTGAAAATGTAACAGTGCAGATCATGATCAGACGGCACAGATGTGCAGATTAATCATGATCTATTCTGGTCACAGAGGGTTCCAGTAAGGTAAATGTTGAGAACTTATTCTGGTTTCGAATTTTCTATTGATTTCTTGATTTTGAAAAATTAAAGTGCCATTATTGTATAATGTCTTAGCGTTGATTATGTGAACTAAATATTTCACACTCTGAAAACTCCAGAATCTGTTTTGTGTAATTTTAAATGCTTTAACATGTGATATTGTATAGTCGAACTTGAGCAATTACGCAGTAGAATGTTACCCATAGTGAAAATAGATCAGCGTTTCCGACAGAATATTTTACTGTTTACATGAAAACTGTACAAACAAACATGATTAATGACTGTGTACTATATGATTGGGTAAAAGATAATGAAGGAAATGCTGCGACAGCGGCGAAGAATGGGTTACCTACGGTAATTAAAATATATTTGTTGGTAAAATAACACGGGTATTATTTTGGAATGTGAGAATCAGTTAGTTACGAAGGAATTTAGGATTACCTGACCCTACTAAAATTTTGAAATGGACTTGTTCATCTTTCAGTTTGGATCTAACAATTATTTTTCTAAGGGGTGCTCACTTAAATTATTCTAAATGAATGGTGAATGGTGCAGACTATGATCAGACCATGGGGATGTTTCGAGGAATTGTGTTAGATGCAAGGTTTCAAAACACCATTGGTAATCATATGTGTATTTTTGTTACATAATTATAGAGGTCATGGACTGAGTGAAGGGGTATTGATGCATAAGTGATTTTAGATTAAAGCGAAATTCCACCGAGGCATTTTTAGTACACGAAACAATCAGTAAACAATCTTTTCATGATTCTTATTGTCGCCCTTTCCTTCCTCTGTTGTAGTATTGTTAATAAGGAATCTTTAAAAAATTCATACCTTTGCTCCGTAACCCTATTAAGATATAGATCAAGCATTAAAGATAGCAAATATGCAACAAATTCTTTTTTTAAGTGATGACAATGTCTGATTATCTGTCGGATCAAGGGCTCGGGACTTGTAAATTCACAATGGCTCTTGTTTAAGAAGGAGAATTGCATTATCTTGTAAATTTTTCCTCTTGAAAAGGAAACCCATTTTTCACGGAGCATTTTGAATGTCGCGAAATACACATGATAATTATCTTGGAGCATTATTAACTCTATTTTGAAGATTTTTAGATAAATGTGTCCTTTTTATCAAGACTTCCGATCGTCGAATTTTCAGTTCCTTTTTTATAGAAGTAAAAAGTGTACTTCTTTCGCTATTAAAACATTTAATGAATTAATGACGCCAAAACTCCGCCCTCTTTACAGAATTAGAGAGCATCCATCATATTTCCGGAGACATGGGAATTTGCGATTTTATTTTTGGCCATGTCGAACCATCTTTCACCGAGGAAATAATAAAAAGGATGACAGTATAATTGGTGAATGCTGTCCGCAGTTTGATTGTTCAGGATTGCCGAGGCTTTATAATAGAAGCGCCATCTAGTGCAATGATCAATCTCACACAGTGAACCATGGCATGTGAAAAATGGCCGGCGACCCAACACGACCTCCATAATCAGTTACTTTTTGCCCAATTAGACAAGGATGCCTTATGCAACTGGGGAAAAAATATGGTTTAATTAAAACAGTTTTACTGTTTTTGGTAAAGAGCTGTACTTTATCTTGGTGACTTTCTGCCTTTCTGATATTACAAGAGACAAAATATCTAATGATGTCTTTCCACTGACTTAAATCACTAAAATATAGGTTATTGTTCTCATTTTTCTTTTCCGGAAATAATTGTTACAATTCAAAGTGAAATGTTGGTGAGATAGCACAAAGTTTTCATGAAAGAACAAAATTTCTTGTAAGGTAAAAATTATTCTAAATTTGCAAGTTGTGTGTTTTAATGATAAAACTGGATACTTCATACATGAAAGAAATGAAACGAAACTGTTACAGGAACAAAATTGTTAATCGGGTAGTGTCAGTACGGTAAACATAAATTTTGTATTTGTAAACTATTTTATTTTGCTAGGGATTTTTTAACTTCATTTTTAGCAAGTTTTGAAATACTTGTCATTAGATATACACTGTACATTGTCCAGTCAGTATGCTCTTAGTGGACACCCCTTTGAATTACAAATTTATTGATGCACAAGGGTTTTTTTAAGGAAATTAAGCAGGGTATTTGGGTAAGTGGTGTGATGATTGGATGAAAAACTGTCACAAGTCCTTAAATACTTCATACAAGTTACGAAGTAATGCATAAAACCCAGAGTTTGCCAGTTGCAAGAATTAGTTACTTTACACAATATTTCAGTAGAGCACACTGATTTAGTTGAAGAAACCAGTGATTTCAGATATATGGTGATTATCTACCCTTTCAAATCTGCAAATGCACTTTGATAAGGAGTAAAAAATCACAGAAACTGTATCACTGACGACTTGATTTCATAACTTCCGGACTTCAGTTTAAGTTGGTTGTTCTTATCCTGTTTTTGCTTCCATTTTATTCAGGAGTTTATGGCTAATAAATAAATGTCAGGAAGATTTGAATATTAATAAAGATGCTATCATATACAACATGACTTAATGCCGACATAAAAGCAGAAAAAAGTAGCATATACCGTATTCATGAACACAATAGGTATTCTTCTAGCTGTCGTTGTTAACTGTTGCCATAAAATCTATATTATTAAGAGACTTTAGTTAACTATGCAGAGTACTTGAATAATGTAAAAGTGTAGAACTGAGTCGGTGGAATGATTTGCGTAAAATAGAGGCGAAAACAATTAAAACAAGGGTTAATAGCAAATCTGCCACATTTGGTTCAGTTTCAATGTACACTTAAAACAGTATCGCAGTAAGTGCCGAGATAAAGAAGAATCTGTATCATATTAAGTTCATGTCAACAAAATTGTAAAAGAGCATGTTTAACATCCTCATGTATAATTTAAAATAAATATTTTAATTCCTTGTTACGGCCTACTGTTTTGTAACGACACTTCAAATATAAAATCTGTTGGGGTATAGCCAATTAGGTTGTAAGTAAGCTGTACGTTTGCAAGCAAAGCCCTGTTCCGCGGAAGTCTTGCACTTTTTGCTATTTCGACAGATTTTTTGTGAACAACAGGACGTTATATAGATCATGATCTTACTGCATATAGGTCCATATATATCATTTCCCAGCTTATTATTGAATTTTTGGCTGATCATGATCTGCACTGTTCACAAAGGTGGAAGCACTCGTCACTAGAGAGATAAGAAGGAGCAAAAATGAGAAGGAAATGAGGTGTAGTCTTTTTTGTACTAACCATTTTGTTGACTTATTGTATATAATATGTGATTGAAATTTTCCGTTTTATTGTTCTAAGACCTAACTTTTGATATATTTTAGGTGATATACCATCCCTGGTCACCACAGGGGAGTCCATCCTCCAGGCTGGTGAGCCGTGGGTAATGTCAGGTGTCGCTGGCCCACTTACAGGTGAGTTTTTGTTACTTAGTGCTTTTAAATATTGTTTCAGGTCCATAGTGGTAGTTCAACTGGTCTCGCAAACCGTCGTTGCTTTCAGAAATTGTCGAGATTGTTTATTGATATGTTAAGTGTGTGTTTAGGTTCCGATTAGGGTTCGAATTAACAAATGTTTCAGGCTAAGCCGTAAAATCAAACTTTCGGAAGCGTTAATTAGCCCAGAGTTTTATTCTTTCTGTATTGTTTGAAGAAAAGGCAGTATGGTGCTCAACAAGAAGACTTTCAGTTTAAAATTGGCAGTTATGCTGTCAGATTGTTGTAAAATTGCAATTTCCGAGAAAACACGAATGTGGATTTTCTATCGAATTCTAAAGCAGAAGGAGCTAGAAATGTCCTCAGCCAAAATAAAAATGTTGGAGTCGCCAGGCAGGAGATGTGTGTGGAAGTTTTATTATAGTGGTTTTATGACCATTGTAATCTTCCTAACCAGATGGTACTTGGCCAAGTCCGTCATAAAACTTCACTGGAACTATTGAGGAAAAAATAAGACAAAAAATGTACAATTATCTAGAATGTGTCATTTTCACTGCTGTTAATTCTCAACTGTTCCAGAAAATCTGGAATGAAATAGTGTATTAAGCTTTTACAGCAGATGAAAATAGGTTTTATTACAAAGTAGAACAAACAAACCTCAGTAATGACTCTCGAAGAATGTCTTTCTGTTCAGGAATCATAAATGTTTTGTGTTAAATCACTGAAAACAATTGATTTTTCTTACATTCATCATGGAAAACGCATATTTTCTTAGCTTTAATAATTTTAGTCATTCATTAAATTGAGAGGAAGCAAAGGAAGGAGAGAAGCGTTAATTACGCGGTTACTATGGGGAATAAATGTCTTCTTAGTCAACTGCAGATACAATTTTAATTTTAACTTGTGGCTAGAATGTTGTCTGAATTTCAGCAAGAGTATTAATACGGTGATAGTTGTCTTGAACAGGCTGCAAAATGACTACTGACAGTAGTCAGGGTACAGTTTCCTGTTGTTCCCTTTTGAACTTCGTGTGTAAACTCGTATGTTGTCGTTATTTGATAGTTGGAATATTTCTGACTTTATTAGTCAAATTTCTAACTTTATTAGTCAAACTAAGAAACGTATGATAATATAAAATGAAAATTTTATGGTTAGAAATGCCCATTGTTATTTATGCTGTTAAATTCTATCAAAACATTATCGCCCGACCCTGACGGTTTAATGTCTGAATTTTATGTGAACTTAATTTCAAAATTCACACAGAATTAATGGGGCGTTATTTTAAGTCTATTTTATGTGCTTGAATTTGAATGGTCAGACGGATTACCATTTTACACGTTTATTTAAGCATAATGATCACCAGCTGAGAGGTACCAATGAAACAACATAGCTTTTTCATAAACTACAAATTGCAATTTACTTCCATGTATAAATTTTCTTTGTGTGAATTATGGTGCTGATTTTATGCACTGTTGAGATATTGAGAAATGTGGTGATCTGAAATTGTAAATTTATTTTAAACCGGTTTATTTACAAACAGTGCAGTGCGCTATATATAAAATGTGACTTAGCTCGTTATTATAAGGTTTGAGTAAGTTCATTTTTACGGAGCTCATCGAGAAGTAGGGATTGAAATTACTCATACAGTTTACTTTAACTGGTAAATTTTAATTTTTTTCTCAAAAATCTGAATATTTAGAAGAACCAAAGAATGTTAATGTCTTCTGATACCATGCCAATAGTTAGAAAAATTCTAGAAATAATCCTTAAATGACTGTATAGATTTTTTTTGAATTTATTTAGGTGTCTTCAGAAATAGTGGTTAAAAGGAAAACGGGGCCAAAATTTTTGCTTAACATGAATCGCTGAACAGTTTAATACAAATTTACTTTTCTTGATAGAAATGAAATAAATGAGTGAGGATAAAGGCTTGTAAATAATGTTTCTCTGCATGACCAGGGCTGTTAAAGACAAATTACCCAGCTTAGATCTTGGAAATTTATCCTTGATTATCACAAAAATGAGCTTTATCATAAGGGCTTATCATTTCTGGAGAAACAAAACAATTTTATCTTCCATCCTATTTTCATGCCAGCATCTCTTGATGGCTTCTTGTCTGATGACCTGCCCCTGAGAACTCTTCAGAAATGAAGTATGAACTCTTCAAAGATGAAGTGTTAATCAGTGGTTCCCACCTGTGGCAGTGCAGTTTTTTGCTGTGTCATGCAGCTTTCTTCTTAGAAAATATTCTTTATAATGATAATGATGGGGATGTTGATGATTTTGATGATTATGATAGGGAATCACATGATCAAAATAATTATAAACTAAAGTGAATCTGAAAAATATTGCAAAATAATGAAAGCCATTTAAACATTACTTATCAAAACAATGGCAACTTATTTTTGAAGTGTTCAGATGATTGATTGATTGATAGCAATAGTGATGGTGGTGACTATGTTTATGATAAAGAAAGACAAAAGTATTACCTGCAGCTAACACATTTAAGAAAGAATAACAGATGGTAAGCAGTGTATGCTGAGAAAATACCTAAACACTCATTTACATAAATGCACTAATCCTTTTTGCAGGATGAAAGGCACATATAGTTACAAGGGTCGATTTAAAATTAACGAATACTTAAAATTTCCATATTTGTTTTGTTGGTACATGTTTAAGGTGAGAAAACGATGACGTGTGTGGCAGTAAAGATAACTGTCCGTTTGTAGTCACTGGATGTCAAGGAAACCAGCTAAGAACTAATAGTAACAGAAATTTATGTCCAAAAATTCTTCGAACTTTGTTGTCAACCCCCTTTTTATGATCAGAAAAGCCATTATGGAATGAAATTGCTGAAATGTATAACATCCTGTCACTGCGATTTTATAACTAATATGATTAAATATTTCATAATCAAATAAGATTTTTGAAAAATAATGTAACTATAATGGTTTAAAACACCTCAAGCAGGTATTTCCATTAAAATTTAAGCTAGAACTGGAATGATTTACGGTCAAATCTTCAATTAAATGATATATTACCAAATTAATCTTTGTCATAGAACTGAGGTATAGCACAGAAGTAGGCCATTTTATCAACATTTTAAACATTCAGTACTTTTGTTTTGGGATTTGTGAACCAAAGAAAATGATTTATATTTGCTTCTATTTGATGATGGCTTCCTGCATTATACTGTGACAGTTTCATTAAAATCCAGGCAGGGAGCAAATAAATTCTTTCACATATCTAGAGGTACCAAATTAAAAAAATAAGGTTTCTTTCAGTTAGTTTTCAAAATGATATTTTTTCGCAGATTGTATCAGTGGGAAATCAGACTTAAAGAAAAAACAACATTTATCAAAATCAGTATTGAAAATTGTATTATTACATGTTAATTAGTTTTGATCGTAAAAGATGAAAAAGGAATGATTTTAATACATATAATTAACAGGATTTATCTGAACATACAGCTTTTTTTCCAGAGATAATTATTTTGTGAATATGTTATGTAATTTTGTTTATACAAATAAAAAGATAGCTATTAAAGAATTGATAGACGCACAATACCACAGCTATAAAGCTTCATTTTGATATCGTTTATTTAAAGACATTTTTCATTCTTTAATTCAATTTCTAAATTGTGTAAAGAGTCAGTGGCGACCCAGCTTTTTAACATTTATAACCTTCTTTGACAATATTTGTATCGAGATCGACATTAAAAATCCCTATCAATAACTGCATACACAATAACGAGGCGTTTACCAGCTCTTAAAGAAAAATGAACCCCTATCGTTCCATTGGATTTCACTTCTTTCATGTGCCAACAAGTGCCCTATGAATGTTGAATCTTCATTTTGGAGGTTTATTTAGACAGACTATTCTTCGTTGTATGAAACACAATTGAGTCAGCCGGGCTGAAGAGGCTCTCCAGAAAAGAAAAGGCTAAACCGAAATTCTCAAAATTGTTTGGGCGACACTTATACGTCCTGTATTCTCCGATGAACTGTTTGCGTATTATGTCGATTCTCACACTTCAGTTAGTGAAGTAGCCATGATGTCGCAGTGAAAACACATGATTCATAAAGTACCGTAGTAGAGTTTGACAAGTCGCTGATTGAATTCTTAAAATCCTTCAAACATCTCTAGATACATTCACCATAGCCCCGAAAATATCACGAGTCTTCAGCAGTACATAATGCTTTCATTTTTTGCCGTAGACTGCTCCCAAATCGTCTTGTTTGTTTGCTGTCAGCTTTCATCCAAGGATTCCAGTTGATTTTATAAGAAAAGAAAAGGCCTAGTGAGTGAAGATTGTTTCTATTTCTTAGTATTTGTTCTATATTTTCAGTAATAACAATTAAACCAAGTCTGGGGGACACATCTATGACTGGCTCCCCTCTCTCTCCTGGAGAGGTTATCACAATTCCTATTGACTGGTTTACAGGCAGAGGTAAACAAGGAGAGCATGACAAATGTTTGGTTTTCAGCAAGCAATGAAAAGATGTTTTGTTTTTGTTTTGCATGTTTATCTTATGGGTATATTCTTGAATTGGAATTTTATTTTGCCTCATTTCTTATGTCAGCATGAGATTTAACAGTCTGGTTCCATTTTGACAGCATGAGATGCAGATTTGTTACATGATGACAGCATTTGCTTAAGATTGTTTTGGTGATGACTATGGAAGCAAGTCTGGTGTAATGCAGACAGTATGGGTTTTGTTAGTTTCGGTGATACAGTCAAATCTTACATTGACAATCTGGTTTGATAAAACCAGAATGAGTGTAAGTATAATTGATTGGCAACATTCTGGTCACTAGACTGGAACCCAGATAATGGTCACTGGACTGGTTATGGATGGTTTGCAATGGACTGGTTCCAGGTGATTGTCACTGGTCTGGTTAGAGAAGGTGGACACTTGACTGGTTGAAAATGATAGTCACTGAAAGATCAGGATTTTATGTTTTTGCTGATATTATAAGGCCTTATATTTGAAACTCTTTCTACAGAGAATAATCTGATATCTATGTTTTCTGATTGGCTAGATTTGAAAACAAACTTACTTCTAACCGATCACTTTACAGATTGTATAGACTGGTCTCAGAAATGTTTAATCAGCAATGGAAAAGGAAGACTTCTGTTTTGTTTGTTTTAAACTTCTGTTTTATTTTTCATTTTTCTTTGTTTCACATGCTGCATGGTTATTAGAAGTTGACACACAGGGAAAAAAAGTATGTAACTACTAATTAACTGCATGACATGATAAAGTGTGCATGAAAATCACTACAAATAGGGGCACTTTGCAAGAATTAATAGGGAGAAAAACGGTTTCCAGGAAAGCAAAACTCGCCTCAGAAGTGTCATTAAGGGTGTCAGTTTACACCTGTGTCTTAAAAAGAGTTTGTTCTCAGATTCATTAAGTGTAAAAGACAATATTGATTTTCGTAAATTTGTGATTCAAGTAAAGCCAGCTGACTTTTTCATTTACATGGACAATTTTCACGGCAGATTAAGTCTTGTGACAAAGAATGTAGAGGTTATGATGCATTTGAAATGTATATAATACCTATTAATGTATTGTTATACATTGATTTTCTTTTTGTGTTCAGTCAAACCTGTGTGATGAAGCAAAGGGAGGTAATAAAAGTGGCTGATTAAAGCAGACGTCTTTTTATTACACATGTATTTGTCTTAAAAATGACTATATGGGATTTACCAGTACTAATAAAATGACTGCTGAGTCCAGGTAATCAGCGACACTGGTTGGACGAGAATGAAATGAAAATTTGCAGTGTGATTCAAATCTCAGAGAATTGAGGTTGTTTTTGCCAAGTTAAGACTGTGTCCCTGGCAGTTAATGCTATCTCATCATGACTGTGCAAGTCATTGTTATACAGAAGCTCGTTTTTTGTGAACTTTCATCCGGGTATTATTGACCAAATTTGAGTATCAGTCTACAATATTTGGGAAGTATACATTACATAGGCCAGATAAGTTTACTTTTATTTGTTTGATTGCCTTAAATGTAACACTTGTTCACTGGAAATTTAACCGGCATTATTGTAAAATTTAGCACGAAAAAGGAAATATTGGCACAGATTAACTTACGGCGGGTATTGTTGTACAAATCTGTCCATTTAAAACGGTTACATAATATTAAATGTAACCTTTTATATTTCTGTTGAATGAATGACAAACCAATATGTTGCATGTTTTATACATGTATTATTTCATATAAAAAAACGACATAACTTATTGACTAGCGTTACTTGAAATTATGAATAATTGAGTTGAATCATAATACCAAATGCATGATAATTGTCGTTGGGGTATTTCTGATTTGAGACCATAAGGGATTAAATAGTAGAAGGACGCTGAATGCAATGTTAATGGAGAAAAAACAAAATACAATTGTAAAGCATTTATACAGTTAAGTTCTTTTTTTAAATTGAGTTTTGCAAAGAATTATTGTATGTTTTTAACTAACGCTGAACTTGCAACTACATTTATATCATACAAGTTCTCACTACATGTATATTATACAAGCTGTTGAATTGAAAAGTAAACGGTCACCACATAGTGTATATATATATATTTATGTATTTCAGATTTTTCTATAGGTTTTTTACGTTTATTTCCATGTATTTCCTGGAATTTGTGTTTTTTGTTAACAGTAAAGAATAGAAAATAATATATATTTCACTTCCTTCTTACATAAAAAAATGTGAATATGATGCGAGAAACTGTGACAAATCATTAATTCGTGAATATGTTCACAAGTCCGTTAGGTTAAAATAGCTCCAGTACAATCCAATGTGAATGGAAGTTTCATGTGAAAATATTGTTTCAGTTCCTTTGTCAGTCCCCTAAATATGAAAAAGGAAAGAAAGTTTTATTTGCAAGGTGCTGGTCTTTGTCCTTGCTCAAATAAAAAGTGGCAGAACCTGAGACTTATTACAGCTCTAATGTTTAAATTGTTTGAAGATCTGAAACAGTAAGGAAATTATTGTTTCAAATTAATGCATTTCCTTTTGTATTGTTTGGTGTTACAAAATGCCAGCATTTATTAACTGTATAAAGAATGAACAGTGTAGATCATGATCAGACTGCATGGATATGCAGGCTGATCATGATCTGCACTGGGTCATAAAGATTGAATCGTTTGCTTACACCAGGGTATAGGCTCATGTATCTTTTGTATTTTTCAGGTGATCCAAACAAAACATTAGCAGATCTCCATAATCCCAACTTCATTGCAAATTTTTTAAATAGGTAAGTTTTTTTACACACTTTATTTAGCTGTAACTTCTTGTTTTCCTAGTGGAGATATGGATTTCAGCTGTGCTTACGACCTTGCTCCAAATGTGCTGGAGTTTGCAGTTCCTTGTACAGGTAAAGGGGTCTAGTATGAAAAATAGCCTCTCAGGGTGTCACAAGAATTACAGGTGTCACAAAAATTGTGGATGTCACAAAAATTGCTATCTATCTGTAAGACATTACACGCGAAGGCTAACTATTCAGGTGCATATAAACTATGTCAAGCAATAAAAATACTGTTTTTATTAAGAAACACAGTGGTACATTTCATTATTCACTACATTTATAGGTATATGAACACTAAATTGTAATGTATAGAATAAATATTATTGATCGCTACATTTCGTTATTCACTACATTTATAGGTATGAGAACACTAAATAAAAGCAAATTTTCCTTCAGCAGCTTCTGAACTGTGAGCAAGTGTCACACAAAACAATTTAATTCTTCTAGAAATTGTAGAAAATCTGATACCATTAATTTACACATTTTACCCCCCTGATTTAAAATCCTGGTGCTTTTGTCATTTATGATGAATTTCAAATTTTACTGTTACGGTGCTTTATGGTAAGTTGCTGGTATCGAGGGAACAAAATTTGGTCAAAATAAATATATGAACTTTCTTTAGATTCTGTCATGTAAATTGCTTGATGGGGCAGGGTTAAAGAAATTTTTGTCACAGATTATTCCACTATTCTTGTGCTTCTTATACTTGTGAGTCCGCCTCAGTGGTCAAGTGGTCAGAGTTACTGACTTGCAATCACTGTAATCTCTCATAGACTGAGGGTGATGGGTTTGAGCCCTGCTACCTTCCATATCACTCTATGTGAGAAATTGGCAGTTTATTGCAGAGGATAGGCCGTCGAGTATTACTGGTGCCTCGATGGTAAGGAAAACTGCCTGCCTGTTAAAATGACCAACAAATACAGTAGGAATGGGTGTCGAACTCCTACAATAACAACATTTTATGCAATTCAGATATTAGTACAGATGCTCTACAATGTGATAGTAAGCTCAAGAAATTAGTTCAGTTTAGAATAAAACAACAAAGCTGTTGTAAATTGAGCCATGCTTCTTAATTTTCCATTGTAATAATTAGACATATTTCAGGAGTAAAGAAAGTCATGTGACACTGCAATAAAAGATTAGCAGAAATCTTCTTTCAAAAGTTTCATTAGATTTTTATTAGCTTTTTCAGCTTTTATTTTTGTACTAATTTAAATTTGCAACATCATTCAATCTTTAGATGAGATATTGTGTTTACACATTTATATTTTTCAAAATTCACTCTACAACTGAAAATGATGGGTAGTAGACTTTGTTAAGCATTTTTATCAATTATAGGTCTTCACTGTTTGCAAAGGCTGAAATTACAAGTTATGATGGAAGGTTTCTCTGTACCAGTATTATCATGGACTATTTTGTATTTTCAGTTCTAGAGCTGTAGCATACCCACATATTGTTCAAGTCCCTACCAGTGAAGCAGCATCATCGTCATCATCATCATCAGAAACAGCAAACGAAGGTACCTCAGAAACAAACGCAACTCCGTCTGCTTCCGCGACTAGCGAAACAGAAAGGGCAGATAGTGAAACAACAACCACGATGCAGGCGTACAGTCAGAACGCAGCTGCTCAGTTCGGGTTCTACAACAGCCCGACTGCACAAAGCTATATACCCCCATATCAGTCCTCAGCAGACAGTAAGTATACAACCTTTCTGCACTTGAGTATTCTGGTATCGTGAAAGTTTTTGCAACAAATGTCTACAGTCAACATACTGCCACTGATGTCAGACTTAAGCTTTTGTAACCAATGAATGACTAGTTTATGATATAAAATCTTCTAATGTTGCCTTGAATTATTGTCATGCCGTATGACATGGCACTAATCATATTCTCCTGCAAGTTGACTAAAGTACTAAATTTCAAAAGTCAGGACCAGTCACCCCTTCCATTGCAAATGATGATCTGGTTCCAAAAGTGAGAAAGCTTGCGATTCTCTGAGCTAACGTAACGTCCTAGGATATATATGTATATACTAAGCAAGGCAGTTTTCAGATAGGTTAATGTAGTGGGAACAGCATTGAACACTAGTTATATGAATCCCTTGGCTTTCTTGTATACAACTGAACTACCGTTAAAACAAACCCCCAAAAAGCTGTAAAAACGATAAATAGTCTGCTCATCTTTTCTTTCATTTGTCCGCTTGTACAAGTATGTTTGAAGTATTTGTAAAGTTTGTTACATCCTTACACGTTCTCATTAATTCAGTGAATATAAAAAAATGATGTATGGTAATTTATATTATCTTCAAATTTATGAAATATGATACATTTAATAGCTTGATGACATCTATGGCAACACGTTTGGCGTAATCTCTGAAAATAACATAGTATTTTGTCAACACGGACAACTTAAAAAACAAACACATGCACACACACATAATTACACAGTGGTCAAAACTAGTCACCCAATGTCACTATTGTTACAATGTCAGGAACGAAAATGTTAGGCTTGACTTCAGACGAGTCGAGGGTGCCGCTACATTTTCACACTGAGAGGCTCTGTGTGATAGAATGTAGATATTTGTTGCGATTATCTAATAAATTTGCAGGCCTTTGTCAAATAAAAATCAATTTCTTTGTTCACTTTTTAGGATGAAATTAAGTTTTTCGTCCAAGGTTTAAACTGTTGTCAATTAAAAATGGTTGGCAGGTATTGTTACTTATTGAAATGAGCGGGGAGATAAAATCATAGAAGCTGGGATGGAATGATCAATCACGAGAATTGGCATCGCTACTGCAAAGATTGAATAGATTTTGTCGTCGGCACATAGAGGGGGAGAATTGTTGATTTTAATATGGGTGCCTAGCACCGTAGGGTTTATTGAGGAAATGCCTCAGATTGCCCTGTGAATAGAGTAAATAGACGTTATGTGAGGTATAGAATGATAGATCCCTTAGATGTCATAAATCGTTTAATCGTAATGCAGTTTTCTTAACATGCTTTGTATTTTGTAATTAGATTGCAACAACTAACATTATGCTAATTTAAAAAAAAACTGACAACTAGTGGAAAAGCTTGGTTAAAAGCTACAGGGTACCATGTACGGATGATGTTGAGGTTTTAGAATACATGCGAGTGACCCATCATTTATGATTGATGTATATGAATATTTAAGTTGATTTTTAACTTGACTAGCTTCGGTATGGGGGTTGCGGATGTAGTCAGTGTATGAATAAAGAAAAACAATGAGGAATTCAGCGAAAATGATTGATAAACAAAAATATCGCAGAGAGTTGGGAAAGTTCTGCTACGGGTTTTATTATTTACAAAGAAGAGATGTCAGGTGTACCTGTATCGTGTGAAGAATCTTATATAGTCCCTGTCGTAATGTCTGATCTTTCTAAAACGCAGAAAGTCGTGTCTTGATAGTTTACATTGTAACTTTTAACACGCTACTTCTTTTATATCTTTCAGTCAAATCCATAAAGATGAACACCCAGTACCCTGGGTATGGTGCAAACTTCGCTCAGGCTGGCCAAGCTGGGTTCCCATACAGTAAGTACTCTTTCAATATACAACAAGCGCAGAAGCTAAGAGGCATACCTGTTGTTGAATGGTTAAGGTCTCTTAACTTGCCGCTCACAGATTGAGGGTCACGGGTTCAAGCAATGCTACCAACCTGACTCTTTATGTGGGAAAGTTGGCAGTTTTTTACAGAGGATTGGAGACTTGTACATGTCCTGCCCAGGCATGATGGGTAGATAAACTGCCTGTTTGTACATAACTGAAATTAAAGTGTTGCAACCAGTGTAAACACTTCACAAATGTTTGAGAAATTACAGTATGTGATTAAAAAAGTAAAAAGTTTGAAACAATTGATCTGTTACTTATTGGAAGTTTTTCACTATTCTGAGGACTGAACTCCTACCTATGGGATGCAGTTCTATATATATAACCGATTGTTTGGTCACTTTTACCGATTGGATATTTCAGGTCCTGGTTCATTTCCGAGTGCAGGAAACAGTACAACATCCTCATCAGTATACACGCAACAACAACAGGTTAGTAGTTTACAGTTACTTATATGGAAGGTTCATCGCAAAACAGTCAAAAGTCCTTCTTAATTTCATATAACATACAACTGTATTGAGTCAGACTGTAAATATGTCAGTTGCCTCTCTTCCATACATCTATGGTTGAAGTTTGACTTGCACTTTTGGCACCTACTGGTTTGAGCCAAGGTGGAATTTGCATGTGCTGGCAGGTAGTTTGTCACGTACATCGTTCCATGGTCACATAGACTTGAATGATGGTCGTAATATCATCTACCTGCTCTAGTTAGGCCCTGAAAAATAAAATGGGGGCAGCCATGGCAGAGCGGTTGAGGTTGCTTGACTTGTTATCACTGAACCTGTCACTGATTTAGGGTCCAGGGTTCGAGCGGCCCCGTTGCTGACCAGAATCTTTAAGTTAAATAATTAGCAATTTCTTACCAAAGATGAGACTGTGACTATAAATTATTTACTCTGAAATGGGAAAGAGGGGTCTTGGCGTGTTCACCAGGGGAGAAATTTCATGGTCGGCCAGGATCATTAACATTGAAATAGAAAAAAATTCTGTTTTCATGACTAGCAATATTATAGAGAAGATGCATATTTCAAATTTTCAATGGTTCCTACATAGGATTCTCTTTTGTACTTTAAAATGACAATTACAAAACACATTTATTGAAAAAGCTGAGAAATGCAAGAAAACACTTTACCTAACAGCTTCACTGCAGGGTACTAGTAAAATTAATGTTATAAGATTATGAGTTCTAACTGTGTCGGATAAAAGGCGAAATGTTTGTTTCAACCACATGACATTGTGCAAGTCACTATGACTGTAGAGTATGTGTAAAATTTCTACCCCACGGGTTGTGAAATACGGCATCCTCTACCACTGAAGGTGACATTTGTCTGTGTGCTGGCATGTATGATTTGTGGGTCACTTTCTTACCAATCATTTGTATTTATGGTTTTTGTGGTCGAACTTTCGTAACTGTCACAAACGCCCCGCTGTTGTAAGGGTGAAAAATCTAAATGTCATTATACTCTTCTTAATGTATGTACCGGGTATGGACATAATGTGATTTGTTTGTAAATAGAAAAAGAACAGCGAAATAATCTGATTTATTTCACTGTACCAAAATTAAGGAAAAGAATCTGTAAAAAAACTGTGATGTTAGTAAAAAGCCAACTTGATTTGCATATAATGAATATCTCTTTATATTGTTTCTGTAATTAAGTTATTCTAATGGCAAATGTACCTGGTAAAAATGAAAAACTAGTCATAGTGCATAAATGTGCCTTTTTTTTCATTTTGACAGGGAAGTGAAAAATTAATATTTAGTATATTAGAGCAGTGTTGAACCATCTGTCTGTATAAAATGATGGTATGAATGATATAAATTGTATTTGACTGGTCGCATCAGCATGAAAATTGATTTGAAATTTATCGTTTCGTATTCCGATCAAAATTTATGATCAGTATTGCTTGTTAAAAACTATTTTCTTTAATTTCACGCTACTTGCCTGAGGCTTGTGATAAATCTGTATTATCATTAATAAAAAATTGACGGTATTTTACGCTAGACGTTTATCATGATTTTTTATAATAGAACATTTTTAGTTAATCTCTATAAAAATTGGCGATCATGGCCCATAACTGCTTCGGGCAATTTAACACACTGCGTGTACCATAAAATGGTTTCATGGACCAAATCTTAAGAGAGAAGAAAATCACGGAAATCAATTATTTAAATTTTATCATCTGTAAAAGGAAATAATCCCCCCATTCAATTAAATTACCGCTTGCCAGAGAGTCTAGTTTGTTTTTGACGGAAAATTTCACTCAAGGGGGCCGCCGTTCCATCAGCTACAGAGACCCTCTGTGAATCAGATAACGATAAAATGAGAATTATGCTGTCAAATTCTATATGAAGACTTTCAATTTTCCCTAGAAAATCACTTCTTGACAACTTGTTAATACATTCTGATATTTATCATCAAGTTAAGAAATTTATTATCAGTAGATAAAGCATTATCTAGCGGTATGTGAGTTGCAGTGATTTATGAAGAGTTTTTGCACAGAATTTTTATTTAATAAAGATTACCCAATTCAAATGAAATTTAGCATACATTTCTGCAGAATGAGACTTCCTCCTGACCATGCAAAAAGTGATGTTAGAATATGTATTGATATACAAGAAAGGAACAAAATATACTGATTGGGTTTTGATGAAACTTTTGAGAAAAACAGCCAGGCTTTGGTACCTGAAAGAATATGCATTGAATATTTGAAGTATATGATTATAAAGTAAAGCAGTTTTGTGTGATTGACATTATTACTATTTCTTGAAAGCTTACAAGGAATTTGACTCCTCGCAGGAAAGTGACACCAAATGTATATTATTGAGTATGGCAATATCATTGCATGAAGGCAGTGCTACTTTTGTCTGGTATAGTTTGGATAGCTTGAAAATGACCAGTTAACTTTTATTTAGCTAGCCGTAAAGGTTTCTACCTTTGAGATCTGTGCAGCGTCATCATGATCTGCACTGTTTACTATTCAATCAGTAATTTTTCAGTGAGAAACACTTTGAACGAATAATAGTACTGTCAATGTTGAAAGATGAACAAGTCCTTTTTAGAAATTATGTAAGGGAATTAATTTAATTGGAACACAAAACTATACTAAGTGTAAACAGAATCAGAACCATGTAACATGTTTTGATATTTAGTTCTCAGTGTTAAATGTTTGATTTTTCTTCAACAGGCTATTGACAGCTATTACAGCCAGTATGGCAATGCCGCAACAAACCCCTACTACCCCTACCAGTACGTTCCGACAACCCCCTCAGGGACCACTACAGCCGTGCCTTCAAACAATACACAAACCTACGTGTTAGACCTACCCCCTGCCAATATGGCCACAGGTGAGTCAGATCATGCATTTTCTAAATGCGTTAGCGTAAGATGCACACTAACTTGGTCTCAAAGACTTATAAAGAAGGAAATGTAAAGGATTTGACAGAACGACCCCATTTCATTTGGACTGTGGTCCTTTGCATAAGTTAAATACAAATTTTAATGAAATGAATCCCTAATAAAGCAAATAATGAAAAACATCAGACAGGAAGACAGAATAAAGTAGAACAGTCACACGTGATTTCTGTCTCGTCACCTAGTGTCTAATACCTTGCAGTTTGGTTTAGATCGTGACAGAAACTTGTCAATACAAAGATTTTACTCACACCAAGTTGTTAAAATGCTGTGATTTTAACATTTAGCTTGGAATATTTACACCTGGTTTGTGTTTGTACTCACAAATCGTGACCACTTTTAATACATGAAGTCTAGAATAGGCTTAAGGTGGATACAGTTTGGGAGACCCCTCTTAGATCCTGCTCATTAATTAATGGTTTTACTTCTGTTAAATGGCATTGGTGCATAAGTGATCACACAATTTGAATTTAAAGTCAAACACTTATTTTGACATTTGATTAAGATGTCCAAACACCAGTTTATAACATACATGTATATGTGAGCTAATGAACTATTCTGGTTAATAACATACTTGTTTATGTGAGCTAATGAACTATTCCGGTTAATGACAAACAT
>JAUMHA010364327.1:2011-13917 GCA_032359765.1 Saxidomus gigantea | reverse complement strand
ACTTCACGGGGATGCGGGGTAACTAGGTGCTGCGGGGCTAACTTCACGGGGCTGTGGGGATAAATGGGGCTGCGGGGCTAACTTCATTCTCGTATATAGGATAGGTATTCTTTCCTATGCGTGATGCTGTGATTGTGTCAATATGAGCATATTGGACGTTTCCCAACATTTAGGGCCTACGTGCTAGAAATGTTAAATAAAATAATTTAATTAAATATCTACAAATAAAAGGTGGAAAATTTGTGCTTTTGCTGAATGACCTCAGCCAAGAGCCCGAACCCCCTTCATAAAGAGACTAGACTTCCACTGGCATGAAGCCGAGAGAAATGAGACACAAGTGGCTTTCCCTTAATTTTTAACCCTTATAACATGTGAATGTAAATGTAACACGTGCTATTGTGACTAACTATCTGTCCGTCCGCTCGTCCGTCTGTCTGTAAGTTTGGCTGAAGATTAATTGGCTTTTACAGTATGTTCAGCTTTAATCTCCTCTTCAAATAAGAATGAATTAATCTCTCAGCATCAACTTTTCTCACGGGATTCATTATCTTCAACACTGATCAAAGCATGCAAGCTCCAAAAATGGTTTGAATTCAAAACATGATTTGGTTCTCAGGTACACTTATAGAGCCATCATTGCTCTCTTGATCATGTACATGCATGCTATCCATGCGACATAACCCATTAGATTTCTTTGAAGCAGAGCAGTCAACTTGTTTTTGAACAGATTTGGTTTGGTGGCTGTGAGTTATCGATATCTATTCTGTGATAATTTATCATCAAACTTTTTATCCACTTTTTTTGTACATAGAAACCAATCCAAAAACTCGATAACCACGGGATTCTCAAATCAAACTACATGTTTATGTTTCTTACTTTGGCTTGGTTGATACAAGTATTTTTTGACACAAAAGGGTAATAAAAGTATACGAGGCTTTTTCAGATTTTTTTAGACAAAGTTAATCCATCGCCGGACACCCATGATTGTCCGGACACCCACATATATCCGACGGTTCATAGGTGTTCGACAATTTGTTAATCGTACTAGAACATCTAGATTATAATGGTTTCAATTTGAGGTCAGGTTTATATATTCTGTCAAAGATATGGTTTGACTTTAATTGTGCTTTAGTATTTCCCTGACACTCATACATATTCCTTATATAAAATGTTATTATTTTTGTGTCTATATGGATGACCTATTAGTATGGGTGGGTGGTCAAACGTTTATCGTTTTACTCAACTATCGTTTTTGGGAAGAACCAGTACTAGACTCCTATCCAACGTAAGAAACTGTCAATTTTCTCACAAAAAGAGACATTGTCGCCAGGAGGGCTCGAACCTATCTCAATCTATGAGAAGATACAGTCATCTAATCACTCGACCACGGGGGCAGACTAGTATTCTTCAGTACTTAAGAGTAGCGTATTAAAGCATTATAGAGTACTTCAATACTATGGAATACTACAGCACTATATAGCTATAGGTTATTGAACTTGTATTGCGAAATATTATTCGGAACGCTTTTAGCGGGAACAACGAGCTTGGTGGTTGTTACTGCAACATCATCGAGTTTAAAGTAATATCTTCAGGTTATTAAACATTGTAAAATACAATACTGAACTTTATTTCATACATTATCCTTTCGACACCCGTAACGTAATAAACCATACGTGCGGGTTAAGACAGATTTGGCCTTCCATAGAAGCAACGGTTACTGTATGCATTTTAAGACTATGCCTACAGCTCCTGGATATTGAATATTGAAGTTGGACACCATTTTACCTGGTTTGAAAAATTTCCGTGCGTAGGATATGAAGCAACAGCCTTCTAGCGTTTATACATGTACCACATGACAGTCCAATGGGACTCATTGGACATCTATATGCGGGATAACTCTACTGCTATCCTACAGAAGGTGTTGTGCGTTTTGTCTCCCTTGCTACTATTGGCGCTTGGTTTAACGCCGATTTCAACCGTATTTTAGTTATTTTAACAGGCGGCGGCAGTTTACCAAATTATCATTCCTGAGATGAATCAGTACTAGACTGTACATTAATTAAAAAAAGTAAAAAGGGGTTTTTCAATAATGCTGTGAAGGATAACAAAGACCCTAGATTTATTTGGAAAAATCTAAAAGACATCTCGCATTGAAATCAAAGCGATGACATAAACCTATCACCAAGATAGAGAGATCAAAGGGGATTTAAATATTGCTATTGAGTTAAATAAACATTTCATAAATATTTCAAATATAATTGAAAAATCACCCTTTAGACAGGAACATTTTCATGATCTAAAAACGCTTCTTAACGTCAAACTCGGGGATAGAATGTTTGATTTAAATTACATCACACCACTTGAAGTTAAACATATCATAGATAAACTTGACATAAATAAATCTATTGGACTTGATGGGATAGGTCCAAAAATTATAAAGAACTGTGGTGACATCATAACTTCATGTATTGCTTCAATTATAAATAATAGTATCAGCATCGGAGTTTTTCCAGACACTCTAAAAAAAACCACGTGTTTTGCCATTGTTTAAATCTGGTTTGAAAGAGGACCCCAGCAATTATCGCCCAATTTCTGTATTGCCAACGATCTCAAAAATATTTGAAAAGCACATTGCTATACAACTTCAGTCCTATTTTCATGACACAAATATCATTCATAATAAGCAATCTGGGTTCAGGGAAAATCATTCATGTAATACCGCACTAACGAGATTGATAGATGCATGGGTTAAAGATGTTGATAGTGGCAAAGTTATAGGGGCTATTTTTCTTGATCTTGAATAGGAAGTATATATGCATTATAGAACATCAGTTTCATCTCATCTGTGAGGTAAAAAATGATATTCTTCAAAAGCGAAATTTTGTAGTTTAGTTTTTTACAAACAACGTCAATTTGTGAATGCCACTATAGGTTACTATTGATATAGATCCTATTCTTGATTACTGTTGCCATACTTGGGGAAAAGACAATAACAAATATGTCAAGATTGAAAAAAATAAATTAAGAAAAGAAAAGTGGCACCATTGGTCTTCCGTAATCAAGGCATTAATAGTGTTTACAGGGTTATTTTGTCTTTGTGATACTGATGTCTTCAAGTGTTTCAAACTAAAGTACTACATATCGCGATAATACCGATATATCACTGGTAATCAAATATGAAAAATACAAATATTCTATAATGAAATTGTATTATTCAAATAACTATATCAATTGTACAACATGTATATCTACAAACCATGAGTATTCAATAAAATGACGGGCTTCAAATATTTACATACCATGCAGCAATTAAAATAAGTGTAGATCAACGTCTACATGTGGTTTTACAAGAAGTCTTAACTGCATAGCGGTAATAAATTGCTTCACTGACATTTTTTGTTAGTTTAAAATTACAATTCATACCTTGGACAAAATGGCAAAAATTAAAGAATTTAATTTGCGCATTAAAAGTCATAAAATCTTTACATTGATTGACGACGGTAAGAACGTTCAGTGTGCAATATCTCATTAAAATTTATCATTTTCAGGTGAATGGCGCTCTAACTCAAAAAGTGAAACACTATTAAATTGCTTTTCCATTTACGCAGATATTTATTTACTTTATTGCCAAGCGACTACCATTCCAAAAAAAGCGCCATCAGTCAGGCGTTTTAGGACCTTCTCGCAAACAACATTTTATGACTGCTGTTTTGAGACCATTTAACTAACTGATTGTAATGGATTTTCCATTAGATAAATGTAAACACTTCTCAAAGTTATTCAAGCAAAATGTCAAATTTCAAAATGTATTATTCAGAGCAAGACCCATAGGGGAATTAGGCTCTGAAAGTTAATAACACATAGCATAAATAATCAAAACACTGAAAGTGCTGACAACAAGGAGTCCTCTGCAATATTTGATACAAGGGGATCTTTCTTACAGGCAATGGGATCTTTCTTACAGGCAATGCGTGATCATTTGTGTCAATACTTCGCTAACAGTACTTGATTTTGGTTACTATCCGTTTATTTTAATCACAGACCTGCAGTTCACTGATAACACATCATGTTGCTGTTGTTTCATTGTTTTCAAAAACAAAGTTTTGCTTGAGACTTTTTGACGAAGTAAAATACAGTGCTATTTAATACAGTGTATGTTGCCAGCTTTGTTTATGACCACGTGACACGACCTACTCAGCACTGTAAAGCTGCCCGAGCTCAGATTTTGGTCAAAAAATAATGTTCTTCAAACTATAAAAAAATTTTTTTTAGAGCAGATAGTCATATAAAAAGGTTCCAGTACACATTCCTGTTCAACATATTTGTAAATTTGAAATAATACGCTTCCAAATGATAAAGCGTTGCAAAACGCTTTTGAAATTCCAGTATAAACATATAGTGTAGCGGTGCTGTTTTACCAGGATTTTCATTCGATTTTTGCAAAATCCTACTAGATTTTCACTTCTATTGTTGATTTTAGCCTTTAGTTTTATATTTATGTATCACTATGTCACTTTTTTTAAATAATTTTTTTCAACGGCTACTGAGATCGAGCAATTTTTGAATGAAATCTTCTATTATTTCACGAAATTTTCATGAAACCTAAAATTTAAGTGGTGGTGCATTATGTTTCCGTATAGTAGGGGACATATGCTAGCATCATAAAACATTATAATACAGGTCATTTCATAAGGATATTCGACCAGATCCGCCTCCGTGGTTTAGTGGTATGAGAAGCTGGCTTGTAATCACTGTAACCTCCGACTTTGTCTCTTAAAGTAGGGAAGTTGCCAGTGGCTTGCGAAAATTCGGAGCCTAGTACTGGAACTTTCTTGGACGATTTTAGGAAAACTGGCTGCCTGTTAAACTGACCAAATACTTGTACTTTTGAAGTGGACGTTTAACTCATACAACAACGATATCCGATCAGAAATCATAGCAGAAAGCAAATACAGCATTTTTAATGAAAGGGGCATACCCTATAACTGATGCCAAACGAAATAACCTCCAACAATAATTAAAAGAATAGTTAGAATTACATGTATTATAACTTAACCTTCATTACATTTTGTGATCCATTTTGTGTTTGTAAGGAGAGATAACCATCCGTGTAAGTAGTCTAATTAGCCTTACACTTCAAATTACTTTAAGAAATCCTTACAAAAGCTAAATATTAAACCCAGGCTTATTCTTAGAGCCTATAATACTTTGAAACTTAAGTAGGCTACACAAAACATTTAGTGTACTCTTACCATTTTTCATCGGCTTATACCATTCAAATTTTATGAATGGAAGCGTTGTGAATGAAAAACGAAAGTTTTGGTCACGTGATCGCCGATCTAAAGATGGACTGCATATTGATAACTTTCCTCGAAACGATGTTTATGTAGATATGTATACGCCGTTTATCTCTTATAACTGGCTGATATTGGAGTGAGGGACATTCTTTTAAAAGTTCGTATTGCTAGTTGCTCTATAACTGTTTTTCCCGGGAACGAGGCGCTACCGATTTCCTGCAAAGCAAGTACCCGAGGTGACGGATATTTCCATCTAAGCCAAATCTCCCGTCATAGAAACTTTTGTTCGCATATCGTCCTGCACTTTAAAGAAAAATCTGAACGTCACATGACCCCTTGTTTTAGAAAGGCAATTTTGAAAACGACTGAGCGTTTGCCCCTGACAGTGTGAACAGCCATAGGCTTCCCCTTTCGCCTGCAAAGTAGATCGGCTTTTGCTAAAACGCGTTGGGACTCTGTTCGCGAACTCGGCTTAAAAATGGGTTAAAGGATATTTCCGTTGCTCTATATTGATGCTGTAAATCATTGTCATACTAACGGAGGCAAAATTCATAATATATTAATTACTACGCCATCAGGCAGTCATGTACACTTAATCAATTCATCCGCAAGTACATAAAGCTCGCGATTACATTTCAGCGACTGTGAAAACATAACTCATTCTGCAGTTACCCCTTGTGACTGACAATTCGATATTGATCGTGTTTTCATGACAGAAACTATTATTGATACATGTGTATGTTATTTTCAAATAATATGTGATTTTTTCGTTTTAGAATAAATATTTTATTTAAATCATGTAATTTGTATATCTACCCTGAATAGGGCCTATAAAGAGTCATCATGGGAGACAACTCATCTACGAACAAGACTATATAAGGCTGGTGTTTTTCTTCTTTCTGTCGTCACTCATCAAAGAAAAAGGTAGACTAGTGTGTTTTAAAATTTCAAACCAATAAATATTTATCAACTATTTAAATCCAACCGCATACCAATCCCTTTTAACTTTTATTTTCCTTCATTTCTCTGCTTTTTTTCTGCTACTTTCTGATTTCATATATACCCTATCAGCATGTGGTGGCTGGAAAAAGCTGCACAAGACAGTAATGACAGCGAATGGTACCGGAGTTGATCTTCATATTTCAACGAAATTTGCATACAAGCCGGCGGAATGTTCAGTAATTTCAGCACCTATGACATATGCTAGCACGTTTTTGCAACCGGTACCGGAGCAAAAACCATTTAAAGTAAAGGCATTTTACAGTTGAAATAAACTAATTGAAATATATATATCAAGCCATGGCCGTTTATATGCCAACTGGTCTTTAATAATTAATATGCGGTTTTCCCTTACTTCCCAGTTGTATTGTTTGGATAGTATCTTTTACAATGAATAAGGTCTGACTCTTACACAAGTCATGAAGTTTGTATATCTAGATAGCTAATGCGTAAATGATCAGCGATTTGTCGTCTGCTTTAAAAGATTTAATCTGTATTTAGGGATTAAGTTTAAAACTCGGTTACCATAAACGGTTGTCATGTCAGTTTTATACATAATGCAGTACGTATCTGTCTTAACACAAAATATCCATAAAAATAAGCAGGTTTACTGACCGATAGCTACGTATGTTTGTTTTATTTTTACTAAAGTTGTTGACGTTGGTCAATGAACGGAATCGTTCGTAAATAAATATGAATCTGATTCGAAAATGGTATTTACAAAGAGTTTCCCCCTGTCATCTGGAGAATTGCGTGTCAACTGCGAAAATGCCCACCAGATGCTGTTTGGAAAATTACCCCAACTAAAAATCCGAATTAAACTTAGCCAGAGTCAATGCTAGGACCATTGTCGGATGGAACAATGAATTGCATGAAACTACGATGTTTACTAACATGTACTTTATTTCACAAAAAACAAAAGCAATACATAATAAGCACAATTCTATATAACAATATCTTCATTTTATGTACTTTTCAATTTAGATCTAGATATACTGACACATTTAGATTTTGAAACTGGCTATTTATGGGCACGAGTCCAGTTATTATATAAAGTCGGGATACGGGGCAATACTTCAAAATCCCTATGGGACATTTTATTAAGTAAAAGCAAATTCAGATCAAAGTGTTTTTTTTTTTTTTAAATGTCTGAAATGTGAAAAAGAGATTAATGAAGCGATGACGTAATATCTACAGGCTATAACAATTAACAGATAGTATCCTGGAGAAAAAAAGTCTTAATTAAGTAAAGCGGTTGATTGGTAAGAATTTTCAATCAATACCATTTAATGACACCTATAATATGAGCTATAGTAGCAACCTTATTACAGTTTCCATTAATTCCCACTACAGTCAAGTAACCATGTAATCTAGCATTTGACATCGTTCATGCATTTACTATCCACAGGCTATAACGAATTCTATTGTAGAAAAAAAAAGTGATTTTGCGATCAATCTGGGACTAAATGATTATATGGACTACAGAGCTTTTACTTTCCAATGAGGATCTTGTGACAGTAGGGTATCAAATTAATGGTATAAAAAGTGATGAGCAGACAATAATGAAAATATCTTTTCAAAATTGGAGTTATTGTGTGGTTTTCATGTATCTTAAATTTCCTTCTCTTCTTGATCTTGAGTACAAAGTGATGTCATTATTTGTGTGCACAAAACAATACTGGGTTCATTAATATTTGAAACCATCAAAGAACCTTTCAGATTATCTACATATAAAATGTCGCAAGTTGAAACGTTATACTTCTAAACGCAGCAGTATGGAAAATAGCTTAGTAGATAAAATCAGTAAAGTAGCGAAATCTGAAACTTTATTCACATCTAAAATTTATGTGTTTCTTTTTTTGCAAGTCAGTCATCTTGTACAAAGTGAAGCACGTGTTTTGTTTTTAAAAAAAGGACATAAAATAGTAAATATATGATAATGATGCATAAAAGATCTAACGATGGTGAGAAATTGATGTATACAAGTATCTGGTTCAGGTAGAGAGATTTTGTAAGTATTCAAATACAAGATAACATATATAGGATAAACTACTGTAGTGAAAGACACATACTTCTTATATTTGGATACTGACAGTTTTAGATGCGCTGTTTTATCTGACAATCTACAAAACTTATACATTGTATCAGTTTGGCTTTGATGCAACGGCTGGGTATTATACGGATAGATCACAGCTTCAAGTTGTGGTGGCGACAGTTATTTAATATGGTATGTTTATGTGTGATATAGGATAGGCATTTTTATTGCGTAAGTAAATTGAATATATACATCTGCATAAGAGGTTTGTTGACATACATTTTAAGTGGTGTTTCTTAATGACAGTGGACAGTATGTGTTTTTGCGTAGGAATGGCTCAACTGTTAAGTAAATTAAATTAAACCATATTTAAATGGCCGGAATAGAGATTTAATCAAAGGATCTGTAAGACGACCAGCTAGGCTTAACAGGACACTTGGTATTAATCAAAGGATCTGTCAGATGACCAGCTTGGCTTAACAGGACACTGGGGTGCAACGTTTTGATGATCATCGAAGGATGGACAGCAAAGTTACATTTAATATATTACCTCAAACAAATTTTATATGAAGTTTGCTGTAACCAGCTTATTTTCGATTTTCGAAGTTTGGAAATAGACGTGAAATTGCTATATAAATGTCGACGGCTTCTGACGACGGTACCGACGGCTCCGGCGATGATAATTCGTCGGGATCTAAGGTGATAGAAGCTATAGTGCTGTGCATGGTTATCACTGTTAGCGTTGTCGGTAACACTTCGTTGTGGATTGTGGTGCTACGGTCTCGGGCCTTGAGGACAGTGACCAATATGTTTATACTGGGTCTTTCTGCTGCAGGTAGGTCTCAATCTTGTAACCATTCAAGCAAAAATATTGATCTTTCCATGTTTTGCGATTAACGGCACTGATACTTAAATAATTGAACAGGAAAATTGTGTTTGAAAGAAATTAGTGTGACAACACTACTGTTAGCATTTAGCCAGTATGTGAATTTTTAATAGTATGTTTGGTGATAATCTGAGCTTAAATCTTTAAAGCTTAAAGCTTCAGCCTTGATCAAATACTGAAAATCCTTTGCGTTACTTTAACTAATAATTCATTCATAACAGCATAAAACGTTTTTCTTTTTGTTTCTCTTATTTTCAAATTGTTGTCTGAGAACAGAACAGAACCGTGTGGACGTTTGAGAAACAGATTAGAGAATATATATTGGACAAAATGTCAACCATTCAGATGACAATCTTATTACAATAAATTTATGAATATTTAAACGTTTGATTGATCGACCGGTAAATTGAACAATCATAATGTATCATTTTTAACATAAATAGATCTGACAAAATTAATACCTTTTACGGGTCGCAATATCACTAGTGGAAATATTTTAGATGAATATTCTTTCCTTTAAGCCATCTTTTGATCAAAAAGAAAATGCGCGCAAATAAATTCTGCTTTATTCTGGCTCTTCCCCCCCCCCATGTCGCAGTTACACAACATGTTTCATAAAGTAAGAAAAATATATTATATTTTTGACATATCACAGGTAATGTACAAATAGTAGGACAATTTAGATCGCCGACAGACTGAGTGATATTTGCAGCACAAAAACACATTTTTATAACCACAATAATATTTACATTAAAACCAGGAATTTCTTTTGTCATTTATCTTTAAATAGTTCGTCTAGGAAAATGTAAGTAATTATTCAAGATCAACAAATAGGTTTAATGAGGATTTTTGTATTTTTCAAGAATAATATAACTAATTATAGACCTCTGACTTTGAGAATTTCATATTATATGCAAAAAGATTTCTAAAAGAGCCATCTTATTTTGTATTAAATATAGACTTAGTTGGCAAGACGAATTAGAAATATGGGAAACTTTTGTTATATTACATTTGTATAGTTGAAAGATAAGGTCAGTATGCTTTGACGCAGTTGTTTCTACTTCTAGTTGCAAATTGGAGTCTTTTTAATATTGATAAGGTTATTTACCTAGATAATAGGTAATTCAAACCTTGGTGATGGAATTTTTTAAACAGTACTTTCTATTTTCCCACAACTTTGTGTTAGATATACAAAAAAGAAATCATGTACAACAACGTCGCTAACTCTTCATGGCTAACACAATCTAAAACGAAATACTTTTTACGTAAATACGTGTTAAAATAGCCGCTCTAGTTTGCACGTGTTTTAATGCAGCTACAAGGCAACATTTGTATGCATGTTGTTAATGTAATTTAAAATGAATTGTAAAATAAATAGCTATCAACTTCCTACCCACTTTGTAAACATCATCTTGAGCATTTAGGATCTTCCTTCTTGCGGGTTGTATAAATAACAAAATCATTAAGACTTTGTCCTTAAAGATGGACATGTTTAGTCATTCAGTTTTCAATGTAAGATTTTAAACACTTCATTCGTTTTGAGCAGTCTATTCTCTGACTAATACTAGAGATATTTAATATGGTAGTCTTTGCCTCTGCTAATAACTCTTTCACTACATGTTTCATGAAATTTAGGAAAATAATTTAATCATTGCATAATTTTTTTAAAATGCCACGTCGATCTTTTTGCGAAATTGTTAGATTCTTGTCGTCTGCAAACAATAGTAACGTTTTCGAAAATCTCACAGTTTTTGTTGTTTACTGCTGTTTAACAGCACGTATTACGAAATAATACCTATATTAGCTTTCTACCCATTCGTCTGACACAGTCAGTAGACTCTAACAAGGAAAAGGAAGCATGCCGTGCTACCCTTGGGCAAAGAAACCTCGATTTACTATTAACGTAAATACGTTATAACTCTGATAGAATATTGAATTTATTTTCATTTCAAATACTTCGCTGTAATTTAAGTTGTTAAGACTGATTGAATGCCGGGGGTGTAAATCAAAATAAAACATAACAAACAAACAAACTAGAATATAAGGAGCTTGTTATCTTTACAGGATTTACAGATGTACCTAAAATGCGTGAAGTAAATTGTACCAATATTCAACCCTTGTATAAAATCGCAACAATAAGTTGTTTTAGCCATTCCTTATCATTTAATTTATAAAGGAAAACAGAGTTAGATGATAATCTTTTTTTTTTGAATTTCTGGTGAGGAAAAAGGCATTTATTTGTACAGTTTACTTTTTGTTCGCCAAGATGTGTCGGGTCGACATTAAAAAAACATATGAAGACAATACATGTACATACAATTAAGTTGACGGTTACAACATAAGTGGCATTTTGAGGAAAGGGGTTTTCTTATATATGTGTTTTGATCTGTTTTGTTGTATAGGGGCTCGCAGTCGGCATTTTGCTTATGTCAGCTTTGTTTTGTCCTTTTACATTCATTTGAAATCCAAGGACCATAATTACAAGTGCGTGTAAATCTCATTTTAACCGGGAAGTCTTACCGACAGAAATGTTCTTTACTTATATCAATGATATTCAAGTTATATGAGATCATGACAGGGACCAGGTTACATAAGATCATGGCGGGGACCAAGTTACATGAGATCATGGCGGGGACCAGGTTACATGAGATCATGGCGGGGACCAGGTTACATGAGATCATGGCGGGGA
>JAUMHA010364294.1:0-13920 GCA_032359765.1 Saxidomus gigantea | reverse complement strand
CAGGGGCCTTGACTCCTGTTCCTTTTAATAAGATTCAATTTATTTCACAGGAGTTGAGAAAGGAAAATAATAAGTCCAGTATTCCCCCCTGACATACTTGGAACTGATACAGACGACCTACGAAAACTAGTTTATAAATGCTTTTTTTGTAACCTGATACACTTGTTATTTTCGCATTGGTTCATTTTGTAATAAACTTGTCAGATTAACATGTTTAAAGTGTAGTAATCATTCATTTAGTTTACGTTAATTGGCACAGTTAACATATATCAGATAACACCTTTTTGTCAAATATTGAAACAGCGGTCTTTCAAAGACATGTATCAAGGTCAAATTGACTTGTTTTGCTTAATGCTTTGACAGAAAACAGTGCACATGTCCTGAATTATTATGTAAATCTATACAGTCAGTAAGTAAATCACAGATTTTTAACGGCGCTAAAATAATTACTTTCTTTCTGTTAAAATACATCTAGACAACATTAGAGTGCGTACGAATAAATTGCATGGTGGAAATTTTGACTTGCTCTGTATGTATTTACAGGCGGCGTCTGGGACAGGTTTGGCATTCATCATATTCACACAGGCTATTGTGGAGTTTGGCCCCTCAGCCCCTTTCTGGTCCATCATTTTCTTCATGATGCTGCTATCTCTGGGTATGGGGAGCGAGTTTGGTACAATCGAGGGATTTACCGCTTCAATATACGACCTGGAACCATTCCCTTTCATAACAAGAAGGAAATGGCTAGTTTCAGGTAACTAGCAACATTAATACTGTTTTTGATTTAAAGGAATATACATTCGTATTTAATTTAAAAGATGCTCATGTAAGCAAAGACCAATACAAGTCGGATTTGTATGAATCATGATACTTTATAATATTATAATCGTAGTTGCACGTGTTTCTCGTACTGTTTCAGCATTAATATGCGGGTTTAGTTGTCTAGTCGGCATACTGTTTGTTCTGGGAAGTGGTTCCTACTGGGTGGCGCTGTTTGACAGCTTTGCTGGCTCGTTCCCATTGATAACTGTGGCGATGTCTGAATGTTTCACTATAGGATACGTATATGGAGTAAACAAGTAAGACACTTTTATACATTACACGGTCGTCTTTTTTACAGTTTTATGTATGAAGACAATAGCGACATTTGCATTCAAGAGCGCGAATTTGACACACATTTATACAATAGAAGTTAAAATCTTTAACACTTGATAAGTCAGAACAACGTCGCATCAATCGGGTTCAATAAGTCGCCAACCGGCCGATGATGATTTGGGAATATGTTTGCTTAGTTCTTTTCCTGTCCATCTGTATTTAGTGACGTCCAGGCTGTAGCTTCTATATACATGGACCGATTTTCAAATATATTCATACAGTTGTTGCCCATAACACAACACTTTGTCGTGCACCAATTCTATGGAGTAAACAAGAAGGTCAATGTCATAACTTGGTACTTTAAACCAGTAATGTAGGGTTATATACCAGTAAATCAAGTCCGGGCTGTAACTTCTACATTCATACACTGATTTTGAAATAACCTCATACATCATTATTCTGTTGCCAGTACTAGAAGAGTATATCATGCACCACATCAGGGAGCTTCCACGAAGGTCTGATGCACCCATAGGGCTCAAAACCTGTGATGAAGGGTTATATACCAGTACTTTGCGTCGGGGCTGTAACTTCTACATGCATACATTGATCATACAATTGCTATCCATACCAAAAGGGTGTATTTAGGCATTAAACCAAGGTCACACAAGTATTAGATGTCCAGGCTGTAACTTCAGGATGCAGTGACTGGTTTGAAATATCTTCACACAGTTTTTGTGTAGCGGCAGGGGGGATTTTTCACTTTTACAGCTGTTCATACCACGAAGTATGTCATACACAACAACCAGGCAACTATTTGAAGCTCAATGCCACACTTAGGACTCAGTTTTGTAATTAAGGGTTCTGTTCTGGTAGTCTTTGACTAGGCTGTAACTACTGTGATGCATAGACTACTTTTTAAATAATTTCTCGTAGTTTTTGTCCATACCTTGCCTGCTCAAAGTCAAGGTCACATTCTAGGTCAAAGATCAAAAGACTATATCACTTAGAAGGTTTTTATGAAACTGAAGACAAATGTTCACCGTAGAGATTTTATGCAATACCTATGTTTCAAGGTCATGTTTCTCTGTGGCCTTCAAATGAATTCCTTGAAACTTGCAGTAAATTAAATGAAGAGAATGTGAAGGATCCTTTTCCCATCTAATCTTGGCTCTGGGATAGGGTCACACTTGAAGGTCAAAGGTCACCAGACTATATCTCCTTATCCCTGTGACAAGGATTTTCATCAAATTTGGGTCCAATTTTAATCTAATCATGCTAGAAATGGCCAATGTCACTATAGGGATTATCTCTCAAATCCTTTGATGGATTTTCATGAAAATTTAGTCATCCTATTATGTTAAGTTGTGATTTTTGTATTAATTATATGAATCTTAATTTGACACTAATACATATACTCACAGAATTGATTATATTTTCCGCATTTTTTGTGTTTCCAGATTTGCAGAAGATATAGAATTCATGATCGGAAGTAAACCAAACATGTACTGGAAAATAGTTTGGAAGTTTATAGCTCCTTTCCTTGTGCTGGGATTACTTATTTCAACAATCATAAAATATTTCCTCACCTCGATTACATACAAGGCCTATGATGCTGATAGTGTAAGTTTTTACTTGCTAAAAGTTATGCTGACTTCAAGTTTTATCTTACCTGCATACAGATGTCTCAAGGCAAGCTAGAGCTATTGTGATTGCCTGTTGTCTGTTGCCTGTCTATCAGCAATTATCTGGGAAAACACTAGATGCCATATTTTGTAACTAATCATGATGAGAATAAGTCAGAATCTTTGTCTTGATGAACAGAAGGTTGAGTTTGAAACAGGGGCTTATTGAATCAAAACATTACACTACCTGGCCAACCTACCTCCAGTATTACATTGCCTTCATATACAAATATTTCCAACACCTGTTCTAAATGAAGGTTGTGCCTTAAAAACTGTTAATAAGTATTGTCTTTCTCCTTGTGATAGATCTACTGCAAAAAGCACTTGTATGATACAAGTAATAACAATTTACATAATTATAATTATAAAGTACTAGTGTATAATTAATCTATTTCCATTTTAGGCAACAATGATAGACAAAGGATACCCTTGGTTTGGAACACTAGTTGCCTTTGTTCTAGTTTTCTCATCTATTGGATGTATACCTGTAATTGCCATCCTTCGAAAACTGAAAATCCTGAATTGGAATTATTCTAAACAGATTCAAGCAGAAACACATGGACATACCCAGAGTACAGCTAGATTTATACGATCTGTTAGCAGTGTAGATGAAACAGACTCAGGTCTTGAATTACCAAACTGTAGTCCGCCTTACAGGGATCCAGAAGAGGCAGGTAAACAAACCTCAATAGATGATGGTGCTGTAAAGTTTACTATACTTCAGTAGAAACACTAAATGAGCTTAAGAAGTGAGATTGACTGCAGTGAGGGATCAGACTAATCCCTTCCAAGACAACACCTGTTGTACTGATTTTAGTACTTTACAATATGACACATACTATCATTTTTTTAGGTATACATTTTGTAGTCAAAAACTCTCCTTTGAAATCTGTGCTGAAATTATTGCAAGAGTATTTTCTCAGAGGGGTTATGTCCAACACTGTTAAACCTGATCTGTACCTCTATCTGTGCTTGTGTCTCACTTGTGTACAGCCTTGGAAAGTACAGTTCTAAGGAAACTTTATTAAACACCACTTTGAGTTTTAGGGTAAAAAAGCCAAAACAGTATTAGGGTTGACCTTTCAAGGTTGTAAAAATATGAAGAATTAATGTCTGAATCAGCCTGTGGTATTCCATCATTTTCTGTTAGTTTGAGTCTCAATTAACTTGAATTGGGATAGTAAAACAGCATTTTAGTTTTTGCAATACTTAATGTTTTCAGAGTAAGGTCAAACTTCAGTGAATCCCTTATGTCATATCACATCTTTGATTTTCTCATTGCACATGCAACAGTTTGTCCAGCGACATAGGGGTGAAACTGTCAAAACTGTTTGCCTTCTCTGCCAGACACAGGAATGACAGAAAAGAAAAGAAACAGTCAAAAGTTACAATTTATTGTTAGTATTATAGAACATTAGGTAATCAAACCTATAATGTTTACCTTATCTCATTGTTGATATTAGTATATGATATAACAAAAGATTCCATTTAAAAAATTTCCATTTGCATTTATTTGTATTATTAAAGTAATGTTCGATTTTGATTAGTACTATTAATTGACACCTGTCAATGTGTTAATTGCCTTGTTTTTTGCCGATGGACGCTAATGCGGACTATACTGTAGACATAAGTTCAAATTACTGAAGAAGACCTTTTTCTATTACATGTAATGCAGTTTTCACTAGTCTTAATTTTTATATCAAACTTATCTCATGACAAGAGTTCAGGCTTGTTAAATAAACACATACTGCAGAACATCACAGTTTGAACAGAGTGAAATTTTGCTTCACACACAACTCCTTTTCCAGTTCATGTGAACTTTCATAATTTATGAGGCACATATAATATGCAAATGTATCATTGTAAGTATCTGTTATATGCATGCTTCAAATATGTGCTACAAAATTTACTTGTAATTTATAGCTTTTGAAATGTTCTGGTGCTTTGGCCATTCAAGTGTTGTTTTTCATGAAAACAGTTACATTGCGTTGTTAATTTATATTTTTAACACAATACATTTAACATGACATAAAAAAACACAACAATTCATTGCACAGCACAGTACAGCACTAGGCAGCATTGCACAAGACACAATATTAATATGATGCCTCATTTTGGTATTACTTAAAAAAAAAAAATGAAAGAACAAAAAAAAAGGTTAAAATTTAAGAAAATCAACATTTCTTGTAAGACATTACAGAGATGTTTGATAAGCAAAAAAAATGATTGTGTTATGAGTATCTACATGTATATCATTATCAGGGCTGGATTATGTAATCTGCATGGAAACTAATCTCACTGTTCTTAAGTTTTCAACATTTACTTCCTTTCTTAAAATGAAAGTGTAATAACTGATGTGAAGAGAAATCAAACTGGGAGCATCAAAACTGAGATCCCAAAACTATAGCTAGAACAAAAATAACATTATGTCACCTCCCTCCCTCTGACATTATCAAATAGTATTCTGAAATGTGATAAAGTTTCATCTGATAACAGCATTTGTTTGCTTTTTTAACGAACCATGCTAATGATCTTTGGAAAGTTCAGATTAGTGTAAAACTTGTTTTACAGTGTGCGATTCGGAAAGAAATCTAAATAGTATTTGAAAATATGCAAATTACGTGTAATCAAACACGCACAATAAATCATTTATAGAAGTGCTTTTATCCTATTGTAGACTTGTGGTTTAGTTTGAATGTTAGTTATCTTTTATATGTCTTTTTTAACATTCAGCTCATATTGTACCAAAATATTACAAAAAGAAAAGTTACAAAAATCATCAACTGCTGAATTTAATCATCACCTTGTATAGTTGTAGATCATGATGCTTGTAAACCAGCAGTGCACACTGGGATGCAGTAAACCAAAGGTCATGTGCTGCATAAGATTTCTATCAATGTTAGGTTTCAAACCAAGGACATACTCTCGCATACGAGTCGACATTCTCACAAAATGTTATTTATAAGAGTTATAATAAGACAAGTTGACATGCAATGCTTTTCCTGCGTAACATAGTTCACATTTACCTACTTTCTACAAGATACATGACACATAAATTATCAATATAAAATGGACACAGAAACCTGTTACAGGACACAGATGTGACAATAAAATCAAAGCATGTGTCATAACAGATCAAAATCATAGTAGACATAGACCTGGTACAGGACGAAAACCATGTACATATAAAGTTTTGCAGCAGACATTTAGCTTTGTGTATATAGGTTATGAGCCTGTACAGCTCAGTGCAAGTGAGCTGAGCTAAATGAGAAAATTAATGTTTGAAAATGTATGTAATTACCTATATAATGTGCTTACAGGTCGCCTGGTTAACATTAGTTTTAATGATTGAAAAAAATTAATTTGTATATATAGTTAAATTGACTGCCATATATAGGATTAAGTAGATTATATCTGAACAAAATACAGCAGTCTTATTAGCAGAGTGATGAGGGTGACTATGAATAAGTTCAAACAGAGTTTGTGGATATTAGAGATGAAGAAAGAATACCGGTACTTGACTGTGATGAGAAACTGTCTCAAGAGGCTATCACTCCCTTTGACATTTCAAATATCTATAGAACAGTACAAATGAATATATGAAGTATAATTATGTCCATAGTGCTTTCCGTTTACAACAGCATTATAGAAAAGTAGTTGCAAACATATCATTAGAGTAGACAGGACCAGTATTCATCTTTACCTCTGTCTGAGAGTCTTACACAAAATCCAGTAGGACAGATTTACAGATAATGTACCAGCATTAAATCTTACCTTGCCATCAGCATATATTAATGCTTTCGCAACAAGTGTAGACTTTAAATGTGGACTTTCTGCTATGGTTGGAAAATTCTTAGTAGAAACAATGATACTAAAAGAACAAGTCCTCTTTTAAGTCTATGAGGGTCAGGCTTATATAGATACACGTAGTATAATATAGAGAGGTTATGAATTATCATTAAATGCCTTGCCAAAAAAATGATGTCACATACTGTTTTGTACATGATGTATATTAGATTTGTGTCAGCTTATATTGATCTATTACCGTTGCAGCATTCTGTGATGATAAGGACTTAAATGCAGTATTCAAGTACATTTTCATTGAGTGTTTGATTTTACCAGTCATTTCATCAAAGATTTATATTCAATTTCCAACAGAAATTCAAAATTATTATTGTTATTATTTGTTTATTATTTTAAAACTGATCCTCTTGTATATAAGCCATCTATGTTGTTCATATTACAAGAATATCATTAATTTAATCTATGACAAGAAATATTACATGTACCTTATATGAATGAAGTAAGCTGAGAAGCAGTCAGTTTTATTCTTTAAAGATAATGTCAAAATTCAAGACTTAACCTTGCATTTATATATAGACATCACCTAACTTAATGAAATCTGAATAAGCCATTTACCAACACCACAATTTCCAAAGGAAATATCTTTGAAAAAAATAGAACAGTTTTCAATTTGATGAAATTTTTAATGATCTTCACACAGATAAAATTAAGAATTATACATTAACACAATTTTCAGACCAAGTCAGTTTGTGTAATATCAAAATATTAAAAGATTTCAGTTTTATACTAGGCCGCATAATCATGTTAACAATACGTCCCTTCGGTGCAACACGGTCATATCTCCTTCTTATTTTAATAGGAGTTACAACCTTGTTGCACTGAAGGGACGGAACTTAATTATTATATCTTATATAATGTTCTGTCAGTAAACTTTACTTTGTATTGTTTTAAGCTATCTGACTTCAGCGCATTTTATCTTGTACATTTTTATGTCTTAAGTATTCACTATCAAAAGCCATATGATGTGAGAAATTATATGTCACAATGTATATATCAATTAATGGTAATTATGTGTGGGTTTTGTCTCAGTTTCTAATTTTTTCACTGTGTTGTTTGTTTCATATCACTTTTAAGGTTTGTTACCATTCATCTTCACATTAATCTGTTACTTCTCAAGTCAAAAAAGTCAAGTTAGAACACTTTTATTCGCTCATTTCATGTATGATACAAATTGAGATTTATTAGATGTACATGTATAAGATCCCAGCATGAATAAATGAGGTTATTTACAGAATATTTTAAAGTGATTTTTATGCTAACATCAATATGTTAGAAATGCTTTATCTATATACATGTATATATAACAATATCATTCTTATAAGTAGCTAGGTTGAACAAAACTAAGCAACATGTTAGATGGTGTTGGCCTACTGCCTTATACAAAAGAATCTTAATAACTTGGCAGCATATTAATGTTTTGAATAATTGTGTTTTACTGCTACGTTTTTTAAGAGTATATTCAAAAAGGCTTTTTGTAAGAATATATTCTATCATTTTAAGTTTTAATTGCATTATCTGCTGAAATGCATATTGCTACAGCCAAGATTCAAAACCACACCCATGACATATTTCTGACAGTTTTGCCCTACAGTCACATTATGCCTATTACTTCTTTTAATCTGGTTAAAAAGTATAAACAGTGAAGTGCCAAGGTAGTATTGCAACACAGTCATGAAACTAAATATCGTCATAGTAACAGCTTTGTTGCTGAGCAGTACTCCTAGTGGTAAGGCCACTGTATTCTCAGCAATGCAATCAGGTCTTGATTCATGGCCTGGGTAGTGTTGGGAAGGGAGGGTTACTACCAGATTAAACAACTGGGTTTTACTCTAGTCCCTTCCACCACCATGATGCCACAGTACAAGTGGTTGGTTCAAAAATACTAGTTTTAAAGTTACTTTGGCAGCTCTGTATGGAGTAGAGATTATTATTGTTATTGTTGCTTTATTATAAACTTTTTAATGAGTTAACAGTGCTTAGTATGCAATTTTTGAGACTATTTCTCACAACACATACTGTACTGCCATTATTTTTGCATTTTTGAACTGGAAGAACTGATCTTTTCTGCTTTGTTAAAGAATAATTTTGAAAATTGTTTACACAGCAGCAGTTAAGTTTTTTCAATAAATTTTTTGTTTGTTAATTTTTGTTGTATCAGTGATTTCTCAGGGAGAAACTTGTTGCATTTATTAGCAAAAACCAATAATTCTAATATTCTCGTGGCATTTCTGATATAATGATACTAATACTTCGTTTTAGCTTGCTTGTGCATAATGTGCACAAGGGGGCTATTGTGATTGCTCAGTGTCAAGAGTGCATTATCAAGGTAAGATTTATTTTGGTCTGGAGTACATACATGGCTTAAACAAACATGAATGCAAGAACACAATATCACAAATTAACATGAGCATAATAACCATGGTATGCCCACTAACACCAGGGATATTACTAAAAAGAGTAACCTCTTAGCAATGCTTTAACCAACATATCCTATTTTTAAACCACATGGCCTGTGAATTTCAACCAAAATTTTTGCGCTGGTAACAACACATTCAACATTTCATCTCATGCAGCTATTTTCAATGAATCATCTATACTTGATGTTGGAGTGGAGGTAAGGAACCATAGAGCTCAAAGTTTAATGTTCTTTTGTTTCTGATGTAAACTCTGCCACGCACCTCCGCGACTACACTTGTCAAATGTTAAAAACCTAGTTTTGCCACATTTCATGTTCATCATGATACTTGGTCATAATATTTGTCTGTCAAGTACTTAGATTCTTGTTCAAAATTGGTTTGCATCGGATCAAAACTAGGTCATTGACCTTATTTCAGTACATCTGGACTTGGGTGATCGAAACACGGCCATTATGGCCTTGCATATTTTGTTTTTATATAAAAGAGATAATAAAAGGGAACTAAAAGGTACATTTTATAGCATTTATTGTGTAATGACTCTGTACAATGTATATAATGATATAAATCTGCATTTTTTGTGTTTAAATGTTTTATTTTCAGACTTGTCCATGCCATGTATATAGCTTACAATACTGTATATATTTAAATACAAGAACAAAATGTCATGCAGCTGATGTAGCAAATCTGAGAAATTCTCCATGACAATTGGTTACAAGGTAGAATGTTGTTTCCAATGATCTGTTTGTTAACTTTGTTTATGATAATGTTAACTTTGTTTATGATAATGTTAACTTTGTTTATGATAATGTTAACTTTGTTTATGATAATGTTAACTTGCCACTGAAATAAGCATTTATAGTGATTTACCCAGGTGTTAGAGATATTTCACAATAGAATCTTATACAAGTTTATCTTAGTCATGAAAGATGATGAAATTACAAGTATACAGTATGGTTTTCTGAAAGCATCCCTGATAAAACTGCATTATTAGCTCACCTTAGCAAAAATTGCTCAAGGTGAGCTATTGTGATTCCCTGGTGTTTAATGTCTGTCTGTCCAGACTTAACTTTGTGGATGCAATAGAGGCTGCGATTTTCACTGGATCTTCATGTTAACGCGGTCAGAATTAGTGCCTTAATGACATCCAAGTCAAGTTCAAATATGGGTCATCTTGGGTCAAAAACTAGGTCAGTTGGTCAAATCATAGAAGTATCTTGTGTATGCAATAAAGGCTGCATTTTCCATTGGATCTTCATGAAACTGTGTCAGAATGAGTGCCTTGATTAAGTCTAGGTTGAGTTCTAAATGGTTCAGTATGGCAAACACTTGATGATGTTGACAAATCAAAGAGAAACCTTGTTATACCCTAGGGGCCACATTTGTGCTCCAATCATCGTGAGAGTTGGTCAGAATAGTTGTCTCGATGATCTTCAGTCCAGGTTGGTAATTGGGTCACATATAGGGTCAAAAACTAGATCACACAGTCAAATCAAAGAAAGTCCTTTTTAACACTCTAGAGGCCACATTTGATACCCAATTTGCATGAAAATTGGTCAGAATGTTTGTCTTGAATCTGTGTTACCTAGAGTCAATAACAGGTAACCATGGCAAATAAAAGAAAAGGCCTGAGTGTGAACATGATAGAGGCCACATTTTGCATTCAACCTTCATGAAAATATATCAGAATATTTTTGTGGATGAGTGGTGTCACTGAAGTGAGTGATATAGGGCATTCATGGCCCTCTTATTGTTATTACATTTTTGTACATTTAAACAGACACCTTACATGCAATTAAATGTAGCAATAATAAAACTCTATTGGCTCAGCAGATGGGCAGGAAATTGTCAAAGTCCAATCATGGCAATAACTTTACTCTACCACTGTGGGTTTTGGATGCAAGTTGGTAAAAAAATGTTTGACTAAAAAAATAGGAAAATTGGTATGCAACAGTTGAAATAGCTTTTTTGCCCTTTTTTGAGACGAAATGTTGACATTGTACATTAATGTACAACTTTTATAGGAAAGAATCATGTGACATTGAGAAAAGTATGTTATATTTAGAGCCTCTGTGATTGATTTCTCTCCCTGAATATTACATCTTACTAGATGAAGTGGATGAATTTTACAAATGTATAATTTGTTTACATTTGATATAAAACATTCCGCATGTAATATTCATGTACATTTCTATAATTTTATGTATACACTATAACAGTTTTAAATGCAGAGAGCTATGTGTGTTTTCAAGATTAACCATTAAGACTTAGTGTGAATGTTCCTTTGCTGTGTTCTTGTTTAACATCATATTAGTGTTCTTGATGTTGAAATAAATGCATTTTTTCATGTTACAGTGATAATTTAATCAGCATTTCTTCAATATTTTGTGGGTGAACCCTTCCTGAGAGGTGCAGCAAGCACTCATGGGCCTTTATCTATAGGTTCAGAATCATGCATACTCACTAGCAAGGCTTGTAACCCCAACCTGAATGTTATTTGTCCTATCACACACATTGTATTAAGTGCTTAACAGGAACTTTTCCTCTCGTTTTTTACATGTATTGTTAAAATTTTGATAAAAGTTTGATAAGCTGATTGTAGTAATAACAGTACTGTGAGTCAAATGAGAATCACTCCCCCACTACCCTCTTCCTAGAGGGTTTTATGATTAATTAATTGAAGATGAAAAAAGTTTAGCAAGTGTAGTTAATGCTGATGATATAATGGTAAAGTTATGTTATTTCTCGAATTTCTTAACAGCTTTATGAAAAGCAATGAATCTCAAAATAAGAATCTCAAAATAAGAATCTCAAGACTCAAGTCCTACTCGATTCTGATTTCATGTTTTACAATTAAAGTTTCACCGAATATGGTTTTATATTTACATAATTATGCAAACAAACAAATATGCTTTCCAATGTACCAAATACATCACATTTTACAATTTTAGTACAGTAAATTAATGTAACAGCAGATGAGTGATGTACTACTATTTTATTGTAGTATATGAAACTTAGATAGTTATCTCCCCCTGTCAGCTTTCTTGAAACATAACAAGGTGATGCAAGAGATTATATCATGCCTGTATTGGTCATGGCACTTTGCATTTATACTTGTATTCCCTTTATAATTACCTTATGACTTTGCCAAGATATTGTTGCAAGTTTTAATATATTTACTGTTATTTCAGTATCTTGAACAGAGTGCGAACATGTAATGAAGTAACCATTTTCTGAAAGGAAGAAAATAGAAATATGTCCAATAAATACAAAAAGTCAGTTTTCTGATATAGCTTACAGTTTTGGGACAAGAAGTTGACAGGATCAGGTGCTAGAGTATACCTCAAGTCTGACGTTTTACTTAAAGTTCATTCTGTCAGCATAGTGACAAGGTCTCATACATCCCAACACAAGTACGGTCAAACCTGTGAACAAAGACCACTGTTGGGAAGCTACAATCAGGTCTTTGTTTATAAGGGGTATCTTTATTCACAGGTGTTTCTACTGTGGATTAATAGTGAAATGCGATCTACCTGCTGGTCTTTGTTCGCAAGGTGGTCTTTATTCAGAGGTGGTCTTTAACACAGGTTTGACTGTACATAGATAGCATAAGGGTCTGTCAGATGGATTTGTTTGTGCTTTAAAGCATTCTGTCAGATGTCACATTATGTACATAAATCAAGAAATAAAACTTTTTGTTGAAATTTGCTCGTTACCAGTTTATTATAATCCTAACAGTTCTACTAGCCTCATTCAAATCCCTTATTGTACAAATGCAAAATGTTATTGAAACTGTGAAGGTTTTAGTACGAGTTTGTTCATTTCGTTTGAATAGTGCTATAGTGCTATAATTTGTTCACTTTGGTGCTGAAATGGAAATGGAGAAAATCCATCAAATGATAAGAAACTGACAAAAACCATTTTTTTAGCACATGTACCAGTTGAATGACTTCGTAATTCAGTGCGAGTCATTTATCCATATTCATCATGGATTCAAGAGACACTGTGCAAGCCAATTAGTGTCAAATGTTTTGAACTGCATATTTCCAGTCCAGACCCAAAAAAAAATCTTTTATCTCAATGCATGAAAAATATACATGTAGCTGGGAAAGGAATAGACTGTACATGGACACCAAATTAGCTGAAGACGCAAGTCAGCCATGTAATTTTCATAGCACAACCTGGAAACCACTAAATCACCATACCATTTGCTTGGAGTGAAACAATAAATCAGAATGTTATAGAGTAGATTGTAGTTGGTCCTTTCTCTTATTAGAAAGTTACAAATCCAGTGCTGATGAAGCCAAGATGCTTGTAGAGGCATGCTGTTGTACGAGTTTGCCACTCCGCCCAGCAATTGTGGTTTAAACCCAACTTTCTCATCTAACAGTGCTGTAAACTGGTATGACATGTACTTACAAGTGCCGCATCAATACCCAAGTTTGTATCTTTAAAACAAGTTAAACATGTGACACCAGTATCAGTAAAACAATAAAAGACATGATGACATAATCTCCTTCAAATCTTTATTTATCATTTTATAAACTTTCAATAATAATGACATTTCACAAAATATCTACATGTGTAATTGTAAATTTATACTTGATATACAAAGCCTAACACTGCACAGCAGTTAATGGTTTAACTTTCAAGTCGGAAACTAGGATTTGAACCATTACAAGTTGGTAACATTGCCAAGCAAATGCAATATAAGAACTTCAGACAAATCAGCCAAACAACAACCTGAAAAAGATTGTGCAATTAACTCACATCTGTTCATCTACACATGAATGTATGATTGCATAAAGACACAGATAATAGAAAACCAGTGTTTATTGCTATTGTATGAATTAAACTAGGACATC
>JAUMHA010364283.1:0-13925 GCA_032359765.1 Saxidomus gigantea | reverse complement strand
TTATTCCGCCAGGCACATCACCTCTGGGGAATGCTTCAATTTCGATAAAGCACTCCAAGCCATAGATTATTTCTTAATTATATGTTTGTTTTGGCCTCAAGGATCGTTTCAATAGATATAACTTTTACACATAGGCTGTTCTTTGCAATTTACTTAGATCAATGACATTTACTAAAATAATTTTTGTGGATCTCATTTAGTGTCAAATAAAAATAATAAGAATAGAAAAGCATGATAAAAAACGTGTCTTTTTTTCTCGGGAATGGACGACTTTAAAAAATACAGCAATTAACTTATTATGTTTCTTCCGTGCTAAGCATTAAGAATTTAGTTTATTTTTAAGTATCTGATGCAATTTTTTAAAGAGGCACACCCGACACATCTGAGATTAACCTTATGCATAATGTGTTTTTTCAACCGAAATTTAAATAATTCGAGAAATACTGATTACATAATGACATGTACAATATGAAAAGATTCTGTTATGCTATGGGGAAAACGATTTATGCATGAACTTGCTGGAGATTCCTCGTATTTCTATGTCTAATGAAAAGATAGACACATATTGTCTAAATTGACCCCGCACTTTGTGTTACATATAGTTAATATTGGAAACTAGTCTTGCTAAAAACTGCAATGCCCAGATCTTAGATATTTTGCATGTAACAGTGTCTAGTGGTATTCTCTCGGGTGTATTAAAATCACGCACAGGTATCGGAATGGACTCCGCCCGGTGGTCACTTGTTACAAATAGAGTAATAAAGTGAAATCTTTAAAATCTTCTTGTCTGAAACCATAGGGGAAATGCTCTGGTATTTTGTGTGTAGTAATATCCTCTCTCAGTTTGTTCAGATTATGCCCTATGGTTCCAGGATCCCATATCTTAGATATTTAGTGTGTAGCATCGTCTATCGGATCTTTGCCATTTTCGTTCAAATTATGCCCTTGGTGTCTAAATTGGCACCGCCCTAGGAGTGTCATAAGATATGTTTTGTAAATATTTGTGTCACTGGTACACCTCTTACTCCACCCATCACCTTATTTGAAAAATGGCCGTTTATACAATTTATTTACTTGCTGGATACTTCATCCACCACCTTATTAAAAAAAATGGCCGTACCTACAATTTATTTACTCGCTGGATACTTCATCCACCACCTTATTAAAAAAAATGGCCGTACCTACAATTTATTTACTCACTGGATCGTTCAGTAAAAAGAAATGGCTTTTTATACATGTCGTGCATTACATCTCAAATATATTTGGTAAAACGGTTTGAGATCAAAACATAAGTACAGTTTAATATGAGTTACCGAAAATCGAAATTGTCGCCACACTATTAGTGTTCTGGATACTACATTTTCGAGTATTTTGTTTCGAAATGCCATGCAAACGGTAGTTTCTACATTTTTACTGGTAACAACATTCCACGATTTTTAAAAGTTCTTTTATAACAAAAGTTAAAAGAAAATCTACAAAGCTCATACTCACATTTCTTGTTTATTTGTTAGAACCCTACCACCTCGTAATTCGACTTCAACAGTTTCTTCTACATGTATCACATTTTGTGGTTTAGCCACCCGTGTACAGCCACGGAATGCGATAATATCAGTGAGTCATTTTCCGCACGAGTTGCCCATGTAAAACGTGACAGTCACTGTATTTTATCGTGAATTAATGTATAGGTTTATTTTCCTTTACAATAACTGTATATAAGAAAACTTGCGGATCTAGTATATTGCATAATTCACAACATGTATAATTCTTCTCCGTTTATCTGCTGAACGGATCAGACCGTGCAAGAATATAACCAGTAATATTGCCATGGAAAAGTACCTTATTTATGCTCTAGCGTTTAGGAAAGTCGTTATATATCTGTGTATCAACAATTGATGGAATGCACTATTTTATTTTTGTTCGGTTGAAACAATGTCAAATTGACTAGAATAATACTAGTTATAGGGTTTAGATTTATGCCAACATGATGATAGCTGCACCTTCATATAGAATAACATGTTCCTTTAATTCTGGTTTGGTTGAAGCGCCTGAATAGTACATTTTCCCAGGATTTGCGAAAAATCGAAGTATTTCCTGTAATCTGCCAAGGCCTAAGAAATAATTACTCACTAATTAGATATCAGAATTAGACATGTTTAGCATGATAGGAATGTTCTAACCAAAGGACAAAATGTATCCGAGTTTTTCATTTCCTCCTGTGTATATAATCCTGTTTAGTAGTATAATTTGATGGCTGCAGCAGCTGCCAAACAAAATTTCAACAGATTTTGCCGAGAGAATTTGTCTCGGAGTGTTAATCATTTTGACTGAATATGAAACTGCCTTTTCCAGAGTTACATATTAGCGGATTTAAATGCTGATGAATAGATCCTTAAATGTAAAAATGGCTTATAATAACACATACTTCGTTCTGTCCGTGATTTAGTGTGTATTATAAATTATATATCGAAGTTTGTTAAATGCTTCACATGGTTTTGTACAGTGTATTTCTAAAAAGACAAAGAAGCTACGATTAAATGAATTCGCTTGAGCATAGTTTGGTTAAGTGGAAGCTGGTTTGCTCTGGTGCTTGTTAAATTATTTATGACCATTAAAAACCATTGAAATAGTCAACATATTAGTGAATAAGACGTGATATGTTTCAATTACTTCTTACAGACTGCAATGCTGCATTTATGCTATGGTACATGTACATACTTATCTGTGTATTACAATTAATTAATATTCCTAGTACTAAACGAAATCAAGGCGACTGATAGTGATTCTTATACACCCGCTCAGCTGTTATCTTTTTATTTGTTGTTCCAGAAGTGTTTAATGTAAATCCCATCAGAAGAAATAAACATACTGCAACAGCGATTAATTTAATTAAAAACATATTAATTTTCTAGATCAATGGAAGTGACTCAAACATTAATTACTAGTAAACATAATGTTTATAATGTTTTGTCGTAAGTGGTTTATTTCGCACTAACATGATATTTGGACCCATCGCCCCTTTCCCGTACCTGCAAAACTGCTTTTATAACGGAAACTCATATACATATTTACAAAATACGCATTAAGTAAAATAATGTTAAATCAAGTTCCGAAACAAGACCGACTAACAAGCATAATATATACAAGTTATGAAACATTCTTGGTGAACTCTCCGGGATTACCCTTGAGCATGCTTGAATTTCTCTGTAAAATAAATCAGCATCGAATATCCATTGATGTTCAATAAGTCAACAATTGTACTCTAAAACCATCCTAGAATTATCCTTAAAGAGGCATTCCCTACATCTAGCAGATTATATTCTCGAAACAAATATTATGTGTTCAATGAATGTAAAATGATAAATAAACACAATTTCAAAGAAGAACCTATGGCGACAGATGCCTCATTTTACCTCACTTTGTCAATATAGAGGCTTTCTGTAATAAATCGCATCCACCCATTAATTGTACAACAACAACTCTAGATAGATTATTGAATGGTTTACGGTACTGCATCATATCTTAAATCGCTGATTTTATCGATAATGACTTGAATGCATATCTGAAACTTCTAGGTTGTGTTATAATACTTCCAAAGATTATATCATTTATATTTTAGGGTTATTTAGTTTGACATCATTTATAGGGTATGTCCCTTTAAAGTCCAAGCATTCCATCAACATTATTAAAAAAAAAGCCACTACATACGAGAACCACATATTTGAGACCTATTTTCAAAATGCGACATGGTTATATTCCGAAGGAACCCGAAACAACCGGCCCGAGATAAGCATGTTCGTCTTTTGAAAACGGGTATCAGAGGTGTAAGATTCTCGTATGTGGCTTTTTAGTGACGTTGTCGTTACTCAAATAGCTGTAAATAAAGCGGAGTGGTTCACAGACAGTTCCCTGTTCTACTGAATGTGAAGATTGCTGGAATGTTGACTTTTAAAGGAAAAACTCAAGCATTGACACACAAACTCATTTTTTCATAATAAAAATTTATTGTTAATATGCATTATTCGGACAAATCGAACAAACCATATTTGGTGTTCTTTTCTGTGTCACTAAATGTAATGTTAAGTCATTGATGTCCCATTCCGTGTTATTGAGTGCTTTGTACTAATTTGTAATTTTGATGAAAAAGGACAAAGTATCTTATTTGTATCACTTGTTTCTATTGGTCAGATTAATAGTCCAATCGGCATTCATCTGTGGTGAAGACGTCGGAAGCCATGTGTTTTTGGTTTTCGGAGATATTTCCAGTTTTAAGTGGTTTTTTATAGTAAAATCCAGGGTCTGTAATATACGGACCTGGTAAAATCCTATCATAATACCAACACACCGTCAGAAAATGATGCGGACTTTATTTCCACGAAATAATCTGCAGCCTCAGGCCTGCGCTTTGATTGAATTTATGTTCTTTTGACCAGTTTCTTTATTTCACTGTCATGTGAATAGGTTTATGGCCAATCAAACCAATATCAGGAACAATTTTATAAGTGCAGAACACATGTTGAGTATAATGCTAATTAAGGAAATACTTGGTTCCAACACTGAAATATTTTCATATCTGATTAACAAATATTCCATCTAAGCATTGATTTTCCGGATTCAAGTAATATTAAACTCTCCAATAAACTAGATATGTCTTATATGTTTACTGCAATTCCAATATATTTATGTATTTATCTGATGATGTTATCTTAAGGCCAATATTGCAAGGACTCTGGAGTACTACTAACGAGGTTATAAAAGGCATTTGAAAATAGTGAGGTATAATCTCAATCCAGTTATGTTTTAGAATAGTTTTCAAATCAAATCTGCTTTGATACTGCATAACGATATTGCTATGTAAAACTAGATCACCTCCCTTTCTGACATTCTGTCTGTTCTTAGCTACCTTTCAAAATCTTAATATCACTGTTCAAGAACGTTTCAGCCCAGCCTAGAAACTGTATGTAATCCTCTCTAAGCTTTATTTTAATTGCTTAAGTGTAGGGAGGTGTTGAACTTTTGCATAAATACGTATTCCATTTTTACCCTTTTCTTTATTTTTTAAATAAGTAAACTAAACACTGTCTTGCGCAGCAAATTTATTTTGTAATCTTTTGTATCACGGTGATTTTTCTATATTAGCTTGAGATATCACTGCCGATATATTTCATTTTTTTTAGAATAGCTAATCTTCATCAGATTTACGGAACATACTTTTATTCGTAACTATATTTGAATTTCTAATTATGATATTATACGTATAACAGATGTTACTATTTGAACGAACCAATAGTATTTCAAATTGCTAAAATTACTAGCGTTAATATAATGATCCTTTTTAAAAGAAAGAGCATTCACGTGGATAATTAAAACATTCATAGCAAGTAAAGTGAAATTTTTCAAAGCAGTTTTCGGTTTAGTAAGTCTGTAGATTACAAACGTTGTTCACACATTCCTAGACATTTCTATTACGGTATATACCCTCTATAATTCTGTTGATGCAAACATGACTTTTTAAAGGTTTTCAAGCCGTACTCGATAAATGAGAAATTGTTATTAACAGTAAAATAAAATAACAATAAATTAAAACAAAATGTACCGGCCTTTCAGTAAACGTTTAGCTTCTTTATTCTTCAAATCGCAAGATTTTCTTTAAATTCATAAAATGGTTTCGTAGCTCAAACTTCGTATAATTTCAAAGTCACAGGACCACGATTACAAATAGTTCTAATTTTACCCAGAAAAAAAAAATTACCGGCAGAAATGACCTTTATATGTACCAAAACATTTTGAATCGAAAAGTTCATGGCTGTTAAAAGTTATAATAGCGCAGTATATAGTTTTTTCAATGATATTCCAAAATATAAGAAAGGCTTTCTGGCAACTATTTCTCATGGCGAAACGACTTGAATACGAAAGAAAGGCATATGTCAACATAGTTTTAGAGTGAATAGAACACGGCTCTATCATCATCATATTAGTAAAATTTACTATATCAGTAAATAAAAAAGATCCTTGGCCTTTTTATGCTTACAGTTTTAAATGAATTAAAAACAGAAGACAAATCTTGGTAGGGATTTTATTGCAGTCATATACCATTCCAGTTAAATACACAGGCTGCCATTGATATACACATGTATATAAACCGACATCTCCTTTTCTATTTGGTAGATTTCGTGTTTCATTTTATTGAAACCATGTATAAACATACAATTTTAAAAATCGATAGTGATTGTCATGTCTTGTAGGAAATTGGGAAATAGCACACGGACACTTACACATTTAACTACATAAAAATACATTTTAATTCATGAAAATATACTGGACCGTCAGAGTGTTATCCCGACAAGGACTTCATAATTCAATTGTATGACTTTTTAAAAGATGTTGGGACAATGTATCTCCACTTTCTCAAAATCTGCAGGGTAATATAATTCAGTGTATATGCTTCGCTGGATTTAAAGACAAATGACATACTATATTATAATTAGAACTGCTTATATTGCGTTGTACTCATTTGATAAAAAAGAATAAACGATAAAACTGAAAAGTTGTTGTTTAATTATTTTCAATGAAGCAAAATAGAAATCCGACAGTCTAAGCAAAGACACAGGAGTTAACTAAATGAAGCTAATATCTAAGAATATGGCATATCAAATATTCAACGAATTATTTTATGGGAGATACACAAAGAAATGGCATACTCACTTAGAAAATATTACAGCAATTATTCTTACTCATGTCGATAATTGAATTTATTATACAGGGTTAAAAAGTTCATTAATCTTTTTTTGATATCTTTCAACTGTCAGAAAGAGGTAATTAATCGTTAATATATATATTTAATGAGATTAAAAATAAGAATGATCTTAGAATTAGAATCAAAGCTAGATTAAAATAGCTGCAGCTCAGAGAAAATTATGAAGTAATTCCTTCTCAATTAAGATTTGGAAACGGTCTCATTTCATGCCGATAACAGTTTTCTTGGAATACAAAACATATTACATTTGACCGATTGTCTTTAGATTATGGACTTCGATGATAATATGCGCTTATTACGGTCATCATCTCGGTAAGCGTTTTGTCGATGTTTGCTAAAGAAATGCTGTTCAAGGCATGAAATGAAATGGTAAAGCCCTAAGAGGCATAACAAAAAAAAGCAGGTTATATCATTGTTTATCTTAGGTCATAAGTAAGTGTCTGCATTCAGATATAAAATACATAAAATATAATAGTGATATCTTATTGACGTGGGGGATTTTGATACAGTAAACCGGCGCTTTGAAAAAAAGTGACAACCACAGATGCACACACAAAATGACAAATAGAAGTCTTACATGCGCCAATTTCTCTTTCATTTTTATCTGTTTATAATAACATTTGCCTGGTGTTTTTTTCTCAAAAATAATAAATGCAAAAAACTGTATATCAGAGAAAATGACAGTCAGTTAACAATGGAGTATCCTCCCCTGAGTCCTTTCCTGTCTCCATTTTCCGACATTTGTTGTTTAACTGTTGTTGATACTGTTCTCGTCGTCCAGTAAAACAGAGGGACACACTTCCGGAAGGTCTTCTGTCAACTGAAAAATAAATATAGATATGGGAACCTTTTAATATACAATAAAAAGTACAGGCCCATACGGTGTATGCATTGACCTTTACTATCGTAGTTTTGGTAACTCTAGAAGAGGACTGAAAATTTTGATTTCTAGAACACGTGAAAATTTAACATATTTAAGCCGACCAGTCAGAAACACATGCAACAGCACACAGCAACGCTCCTACAAGCATCCACTATCTATCAGACTTTATTAATATATGCTATGTCTTTTGCTCACAAGCTTAACATATTTGTTCACGCAAATTTGTTTTAAAAGAAAAAATAAAACATAGTATTCATCATCTACAAAGTAAGAAATTGAGCAGTGGAATTCTCATTCGAATACATGTATATACCATTAAATTACTTTAAACCATAATTGCCACTATTTGTGGTTTGAACAATACAGCTTAAATGACAAAATCAATAAATTTACAGCTTTTTTGCCATAAACGTTTCTACATTATAGGAATAATATACCTGTGAATAGAGAGAAGTAAACATATCGTGATAAATTAAAGCAATTATTAACCAATTCCAGACACTGTTATTGCTATATTTGGCTTAGAATGGGATGTTTTATATACCTAAAACTGGAGATATTTTTTATGTTATGTCTTGTTATAAATAACAGACAACTAATGCACCGAAAGACTTAAAATACGCAACACTTGAAAAAACCTCTGTAAAAATGTTTTAATTAACAATACTAAATGAAAACGTATTCAGTATAGAAATTAAATCTAGTAACACTGTTGTGTCCAAATTTAACAGAAATCTAACCATGGATAAACATAAATTTCATTGCTTCAATATTTATCACCCTACGAGTCCAAAATAACAAATATTTAATATTTGGTATAGCCACCATTAGCGTGAATGCAGGCCATGCATGCATCTTTTTCACATTGATTATAGTCAATGATGAGTAGCCATCCTATGTTGTGGACTGTTTTCCCATTCCTCAGTCAAGGCCTGAGTATAATGTGTGGGAATAAAATGATAATATGTTTCAAATATTTTGCTCTTTTTTGCTAACTAAACATACAAACGTGTTGCATTGTTAATGTCTCTGGTATAGAACACACATACATACACGTGCACTATTTGTTATCATCAGCGGACATTTAACCTAAACGTTTTACAATGAAATCAATTGTTTCATTTGTTCAAGAGTCATTACGACGAATTATTTACAGTAAATAGCAGATGTAAGTTAAAAATTAAACGTTTTATAGAAAAACTTCATAACCCTGGCTTGATTTGTCTGTCTTAAAGGCACACTCCCTTCTCCAAGCAGGTTATATTCTCTGAACATAAATAATATGTTCAATGAATGTAAGATGGGATGCTTGCCAAGTTAACAAGGCAAAAAACCCACGTTCAGCCGGGACTATAAACAATTTAATAGAAAAGGACGTAAAATAATAAATAGATATAATTTTAAAAGAAAAACAAATATCGTAAAATGCCCCGCTTTAGCAAAAATAATCAACATAGAGGTTTCTGTAAACAAAATCGCTATCCATCCATCAATTGTTTTACAACAACTTTACATGGATGTTTGAATGTTTACGTTCCTGCAAAATATTTCAAACGCTGATTTACTAATGATGTCTTAAATGTATAGCTTTAACTTTAAGGTGAAGTAAAAATACTTGCAAATATTCTATTATGTTTGCTTTTCAGTAGTTTAATACAAGTTATAACATTCCAAAGTTCCTTCTAGGGCACATCTTTCTATAAAGTACAAAATACGGCAGTCTAAGCAAATAAAGGTATTTGTTTTTGATTGATAACGTCTACTTTGTTTTAATACTCCACGCACCTATAACTAGGACACGCTACGCTAAAGTAGCTCTTCGACATATGCTTTGATATGGTTACATCATAAGTTCGCGCCAATACTTCCAGCACAATATTAGCATATGTATACAAAACACATACAATACATAGGTTTGTAAACGGTATAATACAATTTACGTGCGTTTTAAATCTTTTATTTAAAAATGCAAACGAAGTCACAGTGTCCACAGAGTTCGTCAGAGACTTTATCAGATTGTCTTTAATTTCACGTTAATTATCTATGATCCATCCTTCCTTACACAACGACCACAAAACGTGTCATAGTTAAATAGGTCATAGGATAGGATTGCTGATTTCAATAGTTCATTTAGTATAATGCGACACTTAACGCAACAGAAGCGTCAAATATAATTGTGTCAAGTTCTGGGATAAGGTAATCATATCATCTTCTGTTTAATGCAATGGTTGTAAACGTTTGTGTACGCGCATCTATTCATATGATATCATATTATATTATATCGTATCACATTATATCGTATCAGTCTAGCATTATCCTTGATTAATTATACCATCAGAAAGCGTTTATTGCACAAATATGGTTTTGATAATACAGCAATGTATCTATCGGCAAAGACAGAAAAATGTATGGCAAAAGGGCGAACGTCCTTCTAAAATTCATATTTTTATTTGGCTGTCAGAGATATTTGATTATTAAAGATGTTTTTATTAAACGTTCGGTACAGTAAACATAAAGTTAAGTTAGGCATTTTAGTTCTAAAAAAATCATTTACAGGTGAGACACCATTCATGATATAGTCAATATTAAAGTTATATGGCACTGTACATAGAAATACAATGTCAACTTAATGTTTTCTTTTTTCAATGGAGAATAATCTTTGCATAGAAGTGAACCAATGCTGCAGTTTCTGGATACAGCTTGACACACAGAAGAATTGGAACAGTTGAATATTTGTATGACAATTTTGTACAACTCGAGGAATTATTTCACACATTTAATTCACATAGATGTGTTGTAGAAACGAATACAGAAATACGATAAAATATCTAACTGTGAATACGTAAATATCTTGAATGAGCATACTCAGTATAATTATGTAGTTATATTGTTATTCATGAAATTATTTTTCATTTCACAAAACATTTGCAAATGTATAAACAAAATTGCATGACGTTAGTCGGTCAGTTTCGTCGGTAATTTTAAAAATGTTACTAGACTACACGCTGACTGCTTGAAAGAGCATTTATGCAATTGCTTTCGAAACATACTACAGCTAGCATGTAAAATCCTTCACTGTTTTTGGTTTTAGTTTTATTGTATCAAAAATTGTATCTGTATTTGGACTGTCAAATAGAAATTGAATATTGAACGGTGTTTTTTCTTGGTATTGCAGTGTATGTTACAGTAATAGAAACAGTCGAGTTAATGCTTGATCATCCCCCGTATATTTAACAACAGGTCAATATAAATAAAACTACTATACAGTTTCATATACATAAATTTAGTCGTATATTTGGTAATAATCTTTTTTCTAAGTTTATAAAGCAATGCTACTCTTAATACTTAACTTAAACACTTTGAACGGCTTAATTGTTTAATCAATGTCAATAAGACAATTAGTGAGCTTGTAAGCTTTGTATTGTGTTGTGTTGTGTTGTGTTGTGTGGTGTCGTGTGGTGTCTTGTGTTGTCGTGTCTTGTCTTGTCGTGTCGTGTCGTGTCGTGTCGTATCGTATCGTATCGTTTCGTTTCATATCGTATCGTATCGTATCGTATTGTATTGTATTATGTTGTATTATATTTGTTGTATTGTATTATATTGCATTGTGCAGTGTAGTGCAGTGAAGAGTATGACATTGTATAATATGGTATCGTTTTGCTTTGGGCGTAGATTATTGTTGATCAAAAGTGAATCAGGTGTCGTGATAAATATGGCCAAAGAATCATGAACAAAACTATGTAGACCCTTCAGATGCTTTGAATACAATAAATCATTTTACTGGAAATATTTTTTAAAACCCCACAACATTACGTATGGAAATGCATGACAAGTGGTATTGCATTAGATCTGCATTAACAGAACATACTACTCAATATGCAACATGAATTACGTGGTCACGTCACGTGATGTTCACAATTTATTTCATATAATTATCCTAATATGATTGATGATTTCCAACCTTTAGCGTCGGATCACATATTAGAATGCCAAGAAAATAATTCGCATACAGACGTTAGGTAATCAAATAAACAACCGATGTAAGAGTCAATTTTTCATGCAATATTTTATTACGCAATTCAATGAGACTCATATTACATCTTATTTTCCATGATAATTGTCAATATACATTGATAAGTCAGCACAGCTGCCAAAACGCCGAGGTTAAACTGTTTAGTCAAATCTTATTTAGGAGAATTTCCCACGAGTCACATTCGGCTCACCCAGGGAATCAAAAGCAGTTAGAGATCTTTATAAGATTAAGACAAGGGATGGATTCCGTTTTTTGCTGTCGTTGGGAATGTTTTATGGGGACATTTCCCTAGACATCTGCTGAATAATTCATCTTCACTTGTTTTTGATCTTTTGTAGGTGGACTGACCTGATACGTATGCAAGTCATGTAATGCAAATTTCCTTAAGCCATTTCGGCAATTATGATCTATCCGCTATTTTATATGATCTATACACACTTTAGATAAAGGGTATCATTCTATGTATTTTACCAAACAATCTCCTTTTAGATTATAAATTCAATTTAACAGTATTACGGAAGAAATGCTTGGGTCGGCCGTAGACGCCCCTTCAGGGCTAAGGGACTCGGTCCTTATAAACCCAGTAATTTAAAAATAGAAGTATATTTCTATATTTCATGGATTCGCAGTATAAGTAGGAGCCAATATTCTATGTGAACATTTGCACTTTGACTATAAAGGAGGTCAATCTTTGTCTTGATTACAGTTCACCAATGTTTATTTTGCTATTAAGTCACGTGTCTTTAAATGTGTGAGAATTAAGTTATACGGTCAACACAATATCGGACAGAAGTAATATACCAATTAACACGGACGGTGATATCTAAAAACCAATTTCCAGTAAGGTGGAATTAGAAATAAATAGGAAGATTAACTGAGGACTCACAGTAAAGTTCTTTACCAACAATTAAATTAAAGTACATACTTTTCTGGAGATGACTTAGTCATATACACTTTTTTAAAGACTTTCGTTCCTTGAAATCGATTCATTACATCATTACATTAATTGCATTAGGATAATGCTGATAAATATTTCGAGCATTTAAATCAAAACAAATATAAGCCATTTCGCAGTTTCGAATCAGACCCATTGTCATATTTTCCAGGTAAAATAATTTGTTTTCATGTGGGCTAACCAACCTTCCCAAGTATTATCTGAATAATGTAAATAGGATTTAATGTTATTTTCAAGGCAGCTAAAAGTAGAGATTAAGATTAATCATATCATACGCAAAATTACGTTACACGTTCTCACGTGCATGCAACAGATTCTCCAGTAGTTGACTCCCAGTCACAATAGATATAGTAACTAATGTGATGTTATTTACAGCAGCGTTTCAGTACAATGATTATCATTGATACGTATTTTGATATGAAATAACACGTTTTAATACTGAAAATAAGAGAACTTTACGTTATTTAACTCAAATAATGCACAAACTTTAAATGTCTTTGCCAAAGAGAAAAAAATTAACCAGAGTGAGCCTTTGAAAATTGACATGCTCTTATTGTAAATACATTATTGTATTGACCATTTTGTATGCAGTTCTTTTAAATGATATGCTATTTTTAGAAAAATACGTAGGATTGATTACACCAACTTAGGATAATAATGTCTTTAATATGATTTCATACGGTTTGGCATTCCACGTGGAGTTTAATCTTTAATCTTAATGCTAACATATTAATCTTACTTAAAGCCTGGTGGATTTTCGTCATTTGGAAAACATATCTTAAAAATAAATCACGTTTGGGATACGCATCGCAAGCTGGTAATGTTTAAAGATGAACAAATGTCAAAGAAATTAAAGCCTTAAATGATGTTTAAGACTAGTAGGTACATATGTTTTCAATGATTAACCATTTCTGTCACTTACAAATAAATCATTTGTTCAAGTTCACCGACGCACTTTTGTAGTTCCTTAGGAGATACTGATTACAAAGACATAATCGCCTATCACTTACAGTACATAGCTATGTTTCTGTTGAAAAAGTTTCAGATAGATAATTTCTTTCGAACGATGCACATATATTTGACCGGTATAGCAGTTTTTGACAAGTGTACGAAGTTTAGATGGAAATATTCATGTATCATGATTGAAACTTTTTCTTGCTTACTGCACTTTAAAGTAGATTTTTAATGCAGACTTATCAAAATGATGCATTATCATATAAAAACAAACGATATTCAAACGTTTTTTATGGGAAGTGACGTCACAGTGTTTATAAAAGGGGTGCCAGACCGATTTTTCCGG
>JAUMHA010364227.1:0-27224 GCA_032359765.1 Saxidomus gigantea | reverse complement strand
AAACATGTAAACAGCCTTTAAATAATTGCTAGTGGAACCTATCATTTTGCTAGTGGAAAAAAATGGCACTAGCAAAAAATTGCTAGTGGGAAAAAAAGTTAAATTCGATCCCTGGAGTATTTGCTATACATGTTATAGCCAAGAATTAAACTGCAGCGATCGTCTTCAAGTCAACAAGTGGACAAGAATAAAAATTTTAATTGAGTTTCTAAGTCAAAAAGGGCCATAATTCAAATAAAATCCTTGACAGAATAATTTAACCTTCTCCTCAGCCATGTTTGGGGATCATGATGGTTAACAAGTATTCCAACTTTCAAAGTTATATCTCAAACAGTTTAGTCAAAAAGTGGACTGAGTTACCTTTTCTTGCCTACAGATGGGGGTAATGATATTAACAAGCATTCAAAGTTTCAAAGCAATATCTCAAAGGGTTAAGGCAATAAGCATGATAAGTGGATTTTACCCCTATTCAATGTATTTTCTAAGTAAAAAAGGGGCATAATTCTGTCAAAAATCTTGACAGAGTTATGTACTCTTGTCTGTTGATGTATTTTATGAAGTTTAACAAGTATGCTTAGTTTCAAAGCAATACCTCTAATGGTTTTGAAATAAAGTGAGGTGGTATGAAAAACTTAACCAAGCTCAACATGCTCAATACACTTTTTAAGTAAAAAAAGGGCCATAATTCTGTCAAAAACCTTGCCAGAGTTATGTACTCTGGTCTGTAGATGGAGGTTATGATGGTTAACAAGTATGGTAAGTTTCGTAGCCATACCTATTATACTTTTGAATTAAAGTGGGGTGGTACAAGTCTAGCTAAAAATGCAGATTCTTTCTTTAAAGCTGACAATTAGACAGTTGACACTTTTGATAACTAGAGAGACTGCCAAGTGCTCATTAACAGGTAGCATCTAATTGGCTCCACCTTCTTACGTATACTAGCCAACAATTAATTTTTGATTGACACGGCGAAATTGCCGATATTAATTTGTTGGCGCCACTAAAATTCACCAACTGAAAGATTTCAGTGCCAGAATATTTTTTTGGTGCATTTGGCTATTTTCACATGTTTCATGGCGTGTGATTTTCACTCAACTTATTTTCAGATACAAAAAATTGGATACGAAAAGGAACGCGAGCCGACTACCAAAATGTGCCGGACACGCAGACAGACAGGCTTAGCAATTTCATCAGACCAAACAATATTTTGCAGGTCAGGTCCGACAGTCATTCGGCATGACTGCAGTCCTGAGCGAGCTCCGCATCTTTTTTATATCTAGTTTTTTGAAAACATCAAAATTAACGGTCATAAAATAGTCTACCTTCATCAAAAAGGAATGCCAATAATGGGTCTAGAAGGACTTTTGTTTCATAATCTTCTGGTATGTATCCCTCGCTTCCAAGGAGATTATTCAAAATTTCCACTCCTCTTCCAAATATGCTTCCAAATGGGTAACATTCTTGACTTTGTATCCCATCTATAAAATTGAAAAACGTTTTTAGTGTGCATGTGGCATTGGAAAATAGTTCGTTTGTATCGGCATTACATTTCCTTATCTGGCGCGGTATAAGACCAGCCGATGGCGTATAAAAATATGCTCTGTATGCACGACGTATCAATTCTTTTTTATGAAATTTCTGGAACTTTTCATATAATGTTTGATCTTTTGGATCCAATCGAATTTTTTTTGCAGGTCGTCCATTACTGTCTGCCTCCGCAATTCTCGGTTCCATGTCGCAACGTTTGTGTATTGATGAGCTTATGGTCTGTCGTCTTTAAATTAAAATAAATTCACAGATTTCAACAGTTCAAGGTGTCATGTCGCGCCATAGTCTAGGTTAAAAACTGCTAAATATGGTTCTGGATAAAACCCGGTTTAAAGCCGTCACTGACTGTACATAAAATAGTCTCAAGGTCAGAGAATTATGAAGAGCATTGTTGTAATATTCTGTATGAAAGTATTATCAGTAATTTGTAACGGTCATTGAAACTTTAGTCCATTAAATGATGTGTTAGATAGAAAAGGAAGGCATTTTAAAACAAACATAGGCTACAAAATTTTCACAAGTGCTGCAAAATGCAGGCGCGTACAGCTACCTAGATCTATACGCAGGTACGTAGGTACTCAGGTGAATCCACATTATTTTTCAGAGATATACATTGTACATTTTTAAATTTCATTGTTTAAACACGTTACACCTAGACTGGATTGATATATTCGTCAATGATCTATATTAATTTCAAAACTAGCTAGATGATTCTACTAATGTAAAGTATTCATCGTATATATTCCGGGTGCAGGTTATTTCGATATAAAATGAGCGTGCCTTCTAACTGCGCATGACAGCTTCCTGGCACAACGGAGCCTACATACTGAGAACCTGATGGCAGAAATCAAGCCGTAAAGTCAGTCCTGAAATTCAGGTTGAATGATTGGGATAGTAGCCCATTGGAAGACAAGGTGGTCACTTACCAATGATAAGATTTTTATCTTTCTTAAAGCTTTGAATCTCGCAAACAGAGACCATTATCCAAATATTTACGTGTCCCTTGTTGTACTTCCTACAAGGCCCGTATCTACAGCAACGGCCGATGTAGAATTTGGGTATCAAATATGACGTCTGTGTGCCTTTTCTGTACGTCTAGCTATGCTCCCCAACTATGGCGAGCTTGACCTTGACTTAGCTCAAATTCAGGTAGAAAGTTTCTGATACGGTCAAGTATGACTATATCAAAATGTTAGGATAGCTAACTATGATCCAACATGGATTCAACTCTGACGTAGGTCAAATTTCAGAAAGACAATGCACCAAAGTAAAGCATAGATATATAAATGAACTTAGTCTAGCTCTTGGGACTGCTCTAAGCAAAATCTACTTCATAAACGCTGACAATGCCAACTTGTGACAAGGGCTCTGCCTGGGGGCCTAGCATGTAGTATTTAAATTCCCCAAAACATATTTTGCCGGGGGCTTCGCCCCCTGAATCAACGATCAAACTCTTCCCTCTGCCCTAGGTGGCATTCGGATCCCTAGCTTGCCCATTTAATGTATCCACATCTGCCATACCCTTCATACGCGCCTAAAATGACGGTTAACTTGTGCAAACATTTGGTGATCAGTTGTTCAATCAATAAATTGTATGATGTAAATTCAGACAGTCTTGATTCAACGTACCGTAACTACCTCCAGTCAACCGGGGAGCAGTAATGCAAGGGGAGTGGTAGTGTAGTAGAGGTTAAGGTGCCAGACGCATATCTCGAAGGTTGCGGGGTTCGAGCCCCACTATATATATGGCCTCCGATCGTACCTACTCATATGACACCAGTACAATTATTTCAAGGAATTGGACACGAAAGAAACTTAGTAAGCTTCCAGCTTTCTTCACAATCGAGCTAAAATAAATTAGTAAATACTAATCCACCCGGATAATGATGGTTATACAGTTCATATGCGAAAAATTGTGTTAACTGTGCCTCTGCTAATGACACGGACACCGTGCTTTACAGGTAGAAGTGGGGGAAAAGCTGACCATTTTCTGCTTACAGCAGAGCAGCAATAAATCTGACCAGGAACTGAATGACTACAGAGTGACACTGACGACAACAAAGGTATCACCACGCAGTTCGATCTCCTTTAGAACAATTATAGTATTATTTTGCCGTCCATGACACTGTGGTATTATGTCTAATAGAGTGAATACACTGTCAGATACGTTCATTCATCTAGCTAGCATGAATGAAGACCCAGCCAATAAATAAAATAACATAGACTAGGATAGAGACTGTACATACTTGTGTGACATTTATGCATTGAGTACAATTTACCAGGGATCGTATATACTAATATAATAAATCCTGAATTAACTGGGGTAGAGACAAACTGTGACTTTTCAAATTGTACAAGTATGAGTTAGGAATTATGATACAGTTCATGTTTCAACTATGGCTGACAAGATCCCATTCAGAAAGCTTTGTTCGATGCGGGTACAGGTCAGAACTTCTGGGAATAGTTATCGCGAATAGTTCATACATATTGCAAGTTAAAATAAATGATGCATTTTGTCTGTAAGTACTGCTGCTTCTTTGAATTGAGTATTACTATCCAATAAAATTTCAATGTTCATATTTCAAAATACAGCTGTACAAGCTTTGGCTTTTTTCTACAAAAGTTGTGGAAAAAATGACAAATTTGAAGAAATATTTCATAATTAATATTTCGTATTTAGATAATGTAGCTGAATATTTGTTCAGCCTTATCTCAAAAGATGTGCAAAGGGTTTTGCAGCAGAAAAGGTAAATTCAAATTTCTTGATCTGTGTAAAGTTAATCAAACTATTTAGAAATCAAAGGTTGTCACTCTTAAGAAACGAATGCTTCCTCAAAGTTGTAACTAAGAGTCCGTGACTTGACCTTTCAAGGTGTGGACCAGAAACTTGCGCACAACACTTCATGTGCGGAAATTTGTGCCATTTAAAAAATATCATTAAATGTTTCAAAGAGTTATGTACAGTCTGAGCAGGCAAAAAGTGCATAGATTAATACAAATCATTATTATAATTTAATTTTTTCAAACAGGAGCAGATTATACCCATTTATTCTCTATGTATTTTACCTGACTATATATTCAGATGGAAACAGCACGCCATGTTTTTGTTTGAGAGATTTATCGTTGGTAGCGGATAATCTATATGAAAAACACATCCAGAAAAGGTTAGTTATTTTAGGTTTCAGAGGATGGTGCAGGATATAGAATGCATCCTTTTCCAGAGACATCCCTGCCTGGAATACATCACTGATATATCGGACCTCGGGTTTTATGTCTCATCCGATTGACCAACAAGATATGTTAGTGAAGAAAGAGGGATTCGGCCCTGGTCCAAAACATGTTTTTTTCGAGGAGTATAAGCAGTCAGCATTGTCATCAACCATCAATTAAACTAAAAATATTTGTCACACATGATTGGTCATTGCAGGATTAATTAGGGCATTGACTGTCACACCATTATTGTCTTACGATTTTCCCTTCAAGAATTCAGAAGTTGTCTAAGGTTGTTTATATTTAAGTATTTATCCACATAACATGCTCTTCTGGTAAAATCCATGCCTATTTGTAATTTGTATATATGTTTGAAGCTATAAACATGCATATACTCAACAAAATAAGAAACTTCCGCTAAGTTTGCTTGAACATAGCTGGATTAAAACAAATCGGGGGATCCTTGTTGGAAGGTGATTGCCTTCCAAACGCTTTGCACCAGGATTGGATTGAGCCCTACAACAACCATTGGAACTTTTTTTTTCTACTAATCAGTATCAATATAGTGTCATAAAATCAAAATAAAATCTTTCTGATACTCTTTCCATGTACAATCAGTTTTGATAAAAAACTTTGACTTTGACAATTTATATTCAAACTAATGTAAATCAATTAAACAAACAGTAATAATTACTGTACATAACAAATAGTTAATTTGTGGGCACCTGTGTATTAATTAGATGGGAAAGTCTGAATCAAATATGGATATTATGGTCTAGTTTTTGGAAAATCAGCTAGAAAGTCTTGATATTGAAACGGAATTTCGAAGTCGGTCTTTATTTAGACATTGATCTGATTTTGGGTCAGGATAAAATACCAATAACTTAGTACTTGAAATCATTTAATAACATTAGTTATAAAGGTTCCTCAATGTATATCACATGTGAACGACAAGTACACTCAGAATTTACAGTAGATGACAATACTAGAAAGTAATTGTATTACATGACGAAACAGTTTTGAAATTAATTTTACCTAAATACTTATTGAATTCAACTTAATCTTTTACCAGAGAAGTGAGGGCTATTTAACTCCATAAATAACTCGTTTTTGCAAGCTGACATATTTTGAAATCACCTTCCATTAGTATTTCAATACTGATTTTATATGCGTTTAAAAAGTTAGCCATGATGCACCGTTTGGTGCAAAAACGATGGCCAAAGGTTATCAGTCATGTGTATTGTTCCTTGGAAGAACGTCTTGGTTTAAGGTCATGCAAGGCAACGACGGTAAAAACCACCTTTGTATCTTTCACTTTCGCTGACTGCGATTTTGGCAAAAACACGTTCGATCATGCCCGTGGGAAAAATAGAGCACGTCTGCCTGTCGGGAGAGGGTCCCTTGTCTTTATATAGAATAGAAGGAGACACCTAGTTTCCAATAAGTTTCTATAGCAACTACTGACTTCCTTAGCAATAAGTGACTTACCCTAGCATCATTACAACTACTATAACTCCCTCCTATTGCTAAGCGTATTGCAGGAAGTGGACTTTATTTGGCGCACTTGGTTCTAGCAATGAAACGGAGTGGTCCGAGTGGCATAGATAATCTTTTTTTCAAGTTGACCATCAGCAACAAAGCCCGTGTGACTAAGTCACAAAAATTATTCATGCTGTTGCCAAGTTATTAGTAGACTTTGATCATAAATTGTGACAAAAGAAATACAATTTTACCTTATCCTGCAGTCAAACTTGGATACTAATGCATGTATATCAAACTCCCCAGTACTACGAAAAAGTGTTTGCAATATCTCAATATGTTACACAGGTTTTATATCATAAAAACGAGATAATTAATTGTTCTTAGACATAGTACACTTAGTACAAAGTGCTAATGGTGAGCTATAGTGAAGCTTGATATCCATCGTCTGTCTGTTCACACTTAACTATGTGTATGCAAAAGAGGATGCATTTTCAGCAACTACTGAGATGACTACAATAAATAATGAAACTTCCGGGCTCCAACTTTGTCATGATTTGACGGATTTTAAAATTACTTTGCACAAATGTGAAGCACATCAAGACGAAGTGTCACGTACAAAACCCACATCCCTGCCCCAAAGGTCAATGTCACACTAAAGGTAATGGAACCCTGTATATATATGCACATGTTCATGTCCGGATTATAACACTGTATATATTAAATGATTTTAAAATTAAAAATAAATCGTTCAGAACACGCAAATTAAGTGCTGTATGCAAGTACCTGGTCCAAACCTTGATGGTCAAGGTTGCAGACTGTTGAACACTGCTTTTAGGACATTCCTCGCTCACGAGGTACAACTTTTGATTGTCTTTTGGAGCAATGGTAACTCAACGGTGAGTGATACAGGGTTATCATGGCCTTCTTGTTTATCATATCACAAACTTCATGTGTATTACGACTCTATGAAACATTCGGGAAGGTTGGTGGCCTACAAGGTAGTACAGGTTAACTACATGCTCTATGGGAATAAAAGATCTATTACAAATGCTCCTACATTTAAATAGAAAAATTAAAGAGATTTTTAATCATTATATAACTATTAAAGATATGTAAAATTTAATAAAAAAATGAAAGTAAATGTAGTTTACCATAAATTTGATTAATTTGATTAGATTGTTGTGATAATGAAAAAAAACCCTATTCTTCACAAAATAGAGTCTAAGAATTGCCGTATAGGTTAGATAAAAAGATAACTAAAAATAGACACACAAGTACATATTTGATAAGTGGTAGTAAAAAAGCTATTTTTATACACCCTCAAACACAAGTTTGAAAGTTACTGAGTAGGTTTCTCGATACAAAGGTAGCCTAGAACAGCTAGCAGTTAGCAAACAATATTTTTCCAAGCACCGTAAACTTATGAAGCAGAACATAAGCACGTTTAATAATTAAAGCCCTCAAAGTACTGAAAGACTGTGATAAACAGGTCTGCAACTATGCCTGGGCTCGAGAGGGCTTTGAAGTTTATGGAGCTTGGCAGACATGTAAGTCAAGGTGAGCAGAACAAATCAATGCCATTAGTTAGTGAGACATACTTATGCCATAATTCTTAGTTATATCAAAGACGAAATTCTTTTTGGATAAATTGAAGCGAATGCGATATAGAAAAATTACACCTAAACGACAGTTGAATATATACGATAGTGTTATTCTTCTTTTTGAGTTTTATACATTGATTCCATGCTGCCCATATTCCCAACGTTCCCTGAAGCGGTAAGTTATTGTTGTTTTCGGGGTACGTGCAATATGCAGAAAGTATCAAAGTTCCAGAGACAACCCTGGTTCTTTTACATGTCTCGGTGTATAGCAGGTTCAGTTAATATTAACTTAAACATGTATATCATGACCAGCTTTTATAAAACAAATGAGGCTTAAATGAGGTTAAGTGTGAAATTTAGTATCTAAATTTTCTAAAAAGGATGAATATGAATGAAAATCATGGGATGAATAGAAAGTGAGAAGAAAAGATTCTGGAGGTGAACAAATATTCCTCTGATCATAGATATAAAATATAAGAAACGCAAAGAAGCGCCTAATTAGATCAAGAGGAAAAATTGCGATTCACTCACTCTTGTACTATTTTTACCAACCTCTAGTTTAACTGGCAGGTAGTTTAGAGGTATCAAATTAAAGCTGATGGCAACGTCCAGGTACAGCTTGAAGAAATAACGCAAGAGAACATCAAAAATAGCAAAGAAACGAGGAACTAAGAGAAATCGCCAAAGAGAGAGATTTTCGTTTGAAAATACATGATAAATACATAAATGATCTTGAACAATATACCAGTACAAGAAAGAATAGCATTCGGATGTATGAGTTTGAAGACAAATTTAGGAATGAAAGTGTTGATACCACAAGCAAAATGGTGATAAAGACACTAAATACAAAGCTCGATGCAAAACACTTCCGTCAGATATAGACGTAGCAAACAGACGTGGAAGGTTACACCTGCCTAGGTTTAATATTGCATGAGTTCTTCGACTAGAATATTTATGCTAAAGCAGTATTTCAAAGTGCAAATAGTGCATTGGGTTTTTTAATTGCGCAGTGCAAGTGCATTGGTGGAGTACCATTTGACGTCTACACTAAGCTACTAGTAATCTATTTGGCCTGTTAAGCATTATGACATAACATTTACGGTTATAAAACATGTTACTGGATAAATATAGTGTTATATAGGGCCATGAAGTTTTATCGTGGATGTCGGCAAGTATAGCATCCTTTAACAATATTTTCTCCGAAACCAAAAGATCTAGAGCTAAGCTATTTAGTATGTGGCATTGTCTAGTGGACCTCTACCAAGTTTATTCAACCATGCTCATGAGGTCAATATTGGTACCGCAAAGTGGGTCACTTGTTTTACATAGACATTCATAAGAAAAACGTTAAACATCTTTTTCTCCAAAACGACAAGGCATAGAGCTTAAATATTTGGTGCGATCACAATTTGTTTCTGCATGGTACGATTGACACTGCTTGTATATGTCTTATGTTTGTGTATAAATACAGAATAAAATATAATATACAATATACATAGTCTTCTGTAATTCAGTATAAGATTCGCAATTAACTTACGTTTTAATGTATATATTGATAGTTTTGTTACATGTATGTACTGTAAATTGTAGAGACTTGAATAGAATTGGGTTTTTTATCGTTGGTACTAGTTGGCCATAATGATCAACGCCTTCTGATGAGATTAGTTTGGGAGAGTGCAATATACAGAAAGTATCCCAGTTCCAGAGACACCCCTAGTTCTTTTACATGCCAAATATGTATAACACCGTTACAAGGGACTTCGGTTTAAGGTTTACCCAAAAGACCATATGTTGTGTTACTGGAGCAGCAGGGGAGCGAACCTGCGACCCCTGGATTACCAGTTTAGCGTGTTACCACTAGACCACGGATCCACTACATGTGTTTCCAAAAGAAGGGAGACTAGTATATAATATTTGTACCATTCAGTATTTAAGTTAAGTTTAACTTTGTATTTAGCGGATTAATGTTCCAACTTGCTTGACGTGCCGGGTGTCGTCACCCAAAACTAAGTTGGCTTTTGTATGAGGCGTTAGACTAAGTTGCAGTGAACTGATGCTTTACATGTACAACCGGCGCTTTAAAGACCCTGAGTCGCTTCTGGAACAGAGTGATTTCTGTATCATGTACTTATCTCCCAAAACAATAACATGACTAACAGTCTTCTGTTGGCGTTGCTGATATTGACAATCGAAAGACGGTGTACTATAAAGCTAAAAAATGAAAGGAATAATTGAAGTTATTTATTTTATTCAAGATTCAGAATGTTCCAAACACTTAACGCAAGAACGTTACAGAAAGCACATAACTATGGAGTAAAACCAGAGACACCCCTAGTACGGACCTTTTTATATGTCTATTCGTTCTCAAAGTTTCAAAGTTCATTTGTCAAGTCATGGCCCTTTAAGGGAATAAGACATTTACAAAAACAAATGTTATAACAAATGCAACTGAAGAATTAAGCAAATATTTCACATATGAGTGGAGAATGAGGTGACCTATCACATAGTGACATACATTCTATTTAGAACATACTAATAAAATCTTTTTTACAAAATAGTGCGTATTTTAACAATGTTTTGTTTTATATATTTTTTACAGTTCATCAATTGTGAGAACTTCATGGATTTAGGATTTTTAGGATTTTAAAAATAATATTGACGTAAATATTTTTTTCTATCAGTAGTGAAATGTGTGCATATAAAAAGGTAATGAAATGCATCACCCAAAAGCTCAGAATTATATAAGTGGCAGTGTCTCAAATTTCTTTCAATGCCAGTAAATCTACCATTTTCAATTGGCATTTTATGATTAATACATCTAAATTTACAAAGCAAATTTGACAAATTAAAAGGTAAAATGTTCAAGTACATGTATATTTCAAAATCCTGTTTAAATATTCTGTAATTCAAAGATTTACTTAACTCCTTTACAGAACTGTGCCAGTTTTGAACAAAGTGAGCATTCAATCTATCATCAACAATCTTTTTAAAGCTAGTTGGAGAAAAAGCTCCTTGCTGTAACCAATAGCTAGACAATCCAAGACTGTTTAACATAGTTTTGACAAAAGCAAACCACTTGAGATTCTGAAATATGCTATTTGGGGAACGTTTATTATTTCATCAAATTCTAAAATGTGTTATTTCTATCGTCGCTACAATACACTAATTTTACATATCAAATTAAGATAACTCTAGACAACTTTACTTGTCTGTGATGTTTAATTAACAACATTTTCAATAAGCAATATATGACATTGAATGGCTAGGAAATATGCATATGAGGCTATGAAATGGAAAAAACTACTTTTGTTATAAATCAAGGTGATACTATAACTATAAACCAACGGTTCTTACTTGTTCGATTATATAACTTGAGTTATGTGATGAGGCTGCATCAGAACAGTTATTCCCAGAGTGTAATCAAGATCACATTAGCATTTTTGTATAACATTGAATCTATGTTTGGTAACGACTGCTTAATAACGGATATGACCACCTCTTAAGTTGACCACTGCAGTGCATCGCCGGTGCATATAATTAATTGTCTTAAGTGTTGATTTCTGCCTGTGAAATATTATTTCATTCCCGAAAACAGCACAAACAAAACAAACAAACGGTAAAACAAAGTCAATACTGACGAAAATAAATTAGTTCTTGGTTTGTGTAAAACATTATTCAATGTAGACTAAAATGGGCTAAGTTAATGTTTGAATGAAATATTGGTCGTTCGGCTGGTGCCGCATTGGTTGGTGTCAAACTGAGCAAGCATCACCAGAGTATGAAAACACGGTAACAGTTTAGGATGTACAAAATGTACGATAATGAGAGTGATATATTTAAACATTCGTCCTTACTCTTACAAAAACAAAACCGTCATACATGTATGGACAAAGCGAACATTTAACTGTCAAATGCAAAAAGGGGTTCAATATAAATATCTCCAGGAACTAGTCAGATGTTTAACCATTTTATTCGAATTCGCAAATACTATGGCGGGCTCCATCACCTTCATCGTTCCATTGGAATTCCCAACTTCTTATCATATAGATATATCGTTCTACAGTAAGTAGTGGGTATGGTTGACCGCCTCTCCAGTTAGTGTATCCATTTGAAAGTTTAGAGCCGTCGACCCACTCGAACGTTTCAGCTCTTCCGCCAATTCCTTTCCCTCCAATGTATATTTGACTAATGCCTGAAAGTGACGATTATATAAAAGATAATATCATAATTTAAATATATGACTTAAATAAAAAATACTTAAGACAATGTAAGTATTTAATTTTGCTATAATTACTTTGATATAATATGGTCTCCTTATCTTTATCCTCGAACACAGACAGTTACCGTTTCAAATTCCTTATCAAATTGAAATTATTCAAATCTCAAAAAATCATAATATGATAAGTTATAATTATTAATTAGTATTATACAGGTTATAGAAACGCATGAATTTTTAATTGATTTTTATTTCCTTATAATGTTTCCCCTTTTTATACTGCATTATTCAAAGATTTTTTTTTGAATTTTACAAATAATAGTAGCATTTCCATGTGCTCAATCCATTACATATGTACTCCAATGCTTTAAACGTCATATATTTGGAATTTCTGTGAAGTAAATTATAGGGTAAGAAATTGCAGTTGCCGTCCACCATCTTGTTCTGGAAAATTCAGACTTTTCCCAAGAATGCAGGTTTGTATTTTGAAATGTGAATAAATCATCTTCATATACATTCGTTAATATCTCTCATAATTATGTATATCAAAAACACCATTCATGTTCTCAGTCCATACTCATTTGTTCATATACACATCCATAATGTTCGTGAGTGAACGAGGCAATATGAAGGTATATAATAATATGCAATACTGTCTTCTATCGGAATGTCTTGTAAACAGTGAATATTTTCTATTTTCCCTGTAAGCTGTAGTTCACATTCAAAAGCATATCTCTGTTTCGGATAATCTATCCCGTTTGCTTAAGAGAAGTGCTGTCACCTTCATTTAAATGTTGTCATCTACTATTTACAATCTCAAGTGCAGACAGTGAATTGATTGCCTCATAAATGTTGTGAATTGCAGTCGTTGCTTATGCCAGAAGGCTTTTATCTACGCTATTATGAAAGACATGACACTTTGTTACCAGTCAATAATAGATAATTTTATAGAAAACTAGCGTACTATTTTACCATGAACATTTTCTTTATTGCGCTTAATTTGCTCATTAACAGACTAGATCATCCGACTCCATATTCGATTCATATACACACCTATAATTTTTGTCTTTTTCGGATAATCAATTCCGTTTGCTTAAGTGGAGATTATAATTGATAATGCTGTTACCTTCTTTCAAATGTAGAAATTTACTATTTTCAACATCAGGCACAGACGGTGTATTAATTGCATTCGTACAGCTTATGTCAGAAAGTTTTATCTTTCCAATCGCTGTTGTAAGTATTTATGACAGTGATGGCAACGAGACTATTTATTATCAAGCTTAAATGAAGAAATGAACATAACTTGTGGTTGTTTATCCGACGTACTAATCTTTGTCTAATGAATAATGCTTTGAAAACATTATATTTACAATGGGGTCCTGGCCCCGATTTCACGAAAATACTTAAGTAATTGCTCAGCTGTGTAAGATATATTAAAGTCTTAATGTCACTAAAATACGGATATTTCTTGTTGTCATTTTTAACAATAGTCTATTTTTATAAATAAAATTAACGTGTTGAATGTAAAAAATGTTGTATAATACTGAAAACAAGTCAGATATAGTGAAAAAATCATTTGAGTACAACTCGAGAACTTTAAGAATTTACTTATATAAATTACTTGCTATAAAACAGCATTTCATGCACAAATACTATAAATGTAATAAATGGGTAAATACGATTCAGACAAACTTGAATTCTTTAAATGAATAAACATCAAAGGGGCTGATAAGTGTTGAAATAAGTTGAGCATGTTACTGAGTAATTACTTAAGTATTTTCGTGAAATCGGGGCCTGGCGTTTATGTTGTCAATGTCATCATGTCGTTACGTGGAAGGTTAGTGTGTGAACAATTTTCGTCTTTACTGCTGTTGAAGGACAGGACAGAATTATCAAGGTGGCTGCAGTAAAAAATCACAAATAAGTGTACTATAAAATTTACATTCAGTGTTACAGAATGAGTGGTTTCGAGCCTTGCTACCGACCATGTCTCTTTATGTTAGACGTTTGGCAGAATCGTACGGAGGGTATGGATCTTGGACTGGTTCTTCCAATGAAGAAAGGTGAGGTTAACTATGACCAAAAATGCGGTTGAAGCGGGCGTTAAACTCAAACAGAAGGGGTCAATTTTCGATAAAACTCTTACCGTGTAATAAGTCTACTTTGCAACAATAAGAGCTGCTTGCTCTTTCAGAATCCAAATAATTGAAATGTATATGCTACCATGTAAATGATGCTTATACATTTTGATTGGTGTTAAATCATTCCTTGACTTTGAACAAAATAACGAAATGATATAAAATAGAATGAAACTTGATTTTGTTGCATGTAAATGGTTTGCTGTAAAGCAAGATCTTGTTAAGACAAGTTTTGACAATGAAACTTGTTATAAACTCAGTTACCGTTGAAATGTTATGTGCACAAAGAAACCCAATGTCACACTTACGACTGTACACCAAGTTCTTTTTCATTTTGTGCAAGGGCTTGGCGCCTGATCTACCATGATTTGACCAGGGTGCCCGTTTCCAATACCCAACGCTGCTAAGTAACGAGGAAATTAGCCTCGCTGTCCATTATTAAGTATGCACTGTGGAATTGGTATGCGATTAAGCGGTATTAGACAGTCACTTACAAATTGACTTGTGGTTTCGTTTTTATAGCATTTACAAGTTTTAATAGCTAACATAGTTACGCATAGAGAAGTGATCAGAAACTGACCCATCCGACCTACCTGATGTATTTACATATTGAACAATATAGTCATTCTCTTCCTCTGATGTAATAATCGCCAAATGTCCTCCGAGGTTTTCACAGTTTTGCTGCAAATCATTAAAGCAATTTGATTATTTGATTACATCAGCAGATTCACTTACCAACCAGTCATTGACCGTATAACCTGTTGTGTATTCAGTGGAACCGTGTATTCTATTGAATTCATTCATTATAAATGCATTCATTTAATCAAATATTGACGTTTGTAAAATGATTAAATTAATAAAACTGCCATTGTCGTCCCGTTTAAAATTATATAAGTGTTAACAATATTTTGGGGATGTTTTCTAAATGAATTTATTGTCAGAAGCGTTTTTGTAAGTTTGATTTGTTTGATGATATAAATTGAATAATATTACTACCATAGTCAATAATTATTATTATTGCATAATTCTTAACAGTTTATTGATTTATAAGATAATAATAGTGGATACTGATGTTTTATAAATTGGATATCAAAACTATTATTTAAATACCAAGTATAAGAAGATTGTTATTATGGTCTTTTTATATTGTGATTTAACGCGTTATGTTTATGTAATAGTTGGCGTTTGCGTTATTGCGGCAAAAATTCCAAAATGTTTAAATACAGAAGGTAATAACACTTTAAAGTTTTCAAACAAAATATGAGAAACCGTTCCTTTAAATTTAGTAAGTGGTCATTACTGGTATATCTAGTTTTGTCACATTGAACACGTTGGTGTCATATACCTTCTATTACCAATGTTTCTATATATGTAGACCATAGTATATAATGTTTTGATTTAGTTTTAGTCCGCCACTCCATTATTTAATAAACACACATGTACATGCAAACTAACCAGAGCTGCAGAAGCACCTCTTCTTTCAATTTCATGTACTTTTATATAAACAAATTCTCAGATATCTTTTATGAAATGACAACATGGATTAGGTTCCAGATGATTAAGCGAAAATGCTTAGAAACTACGGTGTCCGTAAAGTGACATGTGATACATTATTTTGATTTCGTAATTACGAAATACATTTCCTTAAAAAACGAAATAATGTTTCGTAGAACTTTTTATTTCCATATCTATGAATAACACGAACTTGTAACTTTAATACCCGTAAATGATAGAGGTTTATAATTTTATACCAGTGATCTATCCCCATGTATAGTATTTAAACACACGATTGTATTGCAATGTAAGCGATTAACATACGCGTTAAGATATAACAATAATAACAAGTGATAGTATACTAACCTTTGCATTGTACCATGTCAAAGGTTGAGTCACAAGCAAGTAAGCGGAGACCGCTGAAATTTCGGAAGAACATAGTAAACAAGAGCTTTTCCACATAAAAGACGAATGCCCCCAAAGCGGTGTCTAACAGTATGAGAGATTGTCCATGTGTGGTCATGGTACATGTTCTTGCACAAGACACCTTATCTGCATATGTTGAACGTTTGTGCCAATTCATTTAAAAATTAATTCATGTAACATAGTTACAGAGTTCCGGGCACGAGCATGTGCATATATACAGGATTTTGACCTCGGCCTACAAGGTAAGGACGCTGGACTTGCACATGGCACGTCATTTCTATCTGCTACACAATTGGGACATGCAATTTTAAAATCCTTCAAAGCATGACAGAGTAACCATGTATACTGGAGTCCATGACATTTGAACTCCACGTGTGAATTGACCTTTTAGGTAGTTACTTGGGTCTGACACGCGACAAATTGTCGTGATTTGCTGAACATTTGTGCAAAGTTATTTTCAAATCCTCCAATGCATGTTCGGACGCGTCAGCGAATGTGTGCATTTATACAGGATTCCATTACAGTACGGACGCGGACCTTGCATGCGATACGTTGTCGTCATTTGCTGAACGTTAGTGCCATGGTTTATGACAATCTGTCTGGCAAGAAAATGTTATTGCTCGCACACGAAGATATGAAAGGACGAACGGACGGTGCGATTTTAATATGCCCATATGCCTACGTAAAATGAAAAATGATACAATTCTATAGAAAGAAATATATTGACAAATGCCTCATTATAGTACAAATATTCAACATAGGGAACTGACATTATTCGCTATTCATCCATTAATTGTACAAAACATTTTAACATGAATTATTGCATGTTTTATGGTACTGCAAAATATATTAAAACGCTGATTTTGCCGATAATGACTGGAATGTATAGCTTAAACTTATAGGCTAAGTAGTCATACCTGCAAATATCATATTATTTATGCTGTTAAAAGGTTACGTAATGTAACACCACATTTTGGATTAAGCAGATTATATTCTCCAAACAGACATTATGTGTCCAATGAATGTAAAATGATGAATAAATATTTATTTATAAATAGTAAAATACTATTTTAAAGAACAAAATACATCGAAAAATGCTTCATTTTCCCACAAATAATCAACTATAGAGGTCTTCTTTAATAAATCGCCATCTATCCATTAAAGCTGCTCGCTCCCAGTTACCGTTGAATTTTTATTTTTTTTAAAATTGATATATTTTCAACGTAAATATAAAATAAAGACTATAATCAAATATTAGCAAAACTCTCGGTAGGAATTTGCAGAAATCGATTGAAAATATCGGGTACACGACACCGCTACACTATAATTATGTTTATATTGGAATTTCAACAGCATTTGCAATGCTTTTGAATTTGGAAGCGTTGTGTTTGAAATTTAGAGATATACGTGACAGAAATTTATATTGGATCCCTTTTGACTATCTGTTCTAAAATACGTTATTTACATACAGTTTGAAGAACTTAATATTTTTACCAAAATCTGAGAGCGAGCAGCTTTAATTGTAAAGCAACAACTTTCCATACATATTTGAATGGTTTACGGTACTGTAGCATATTTTGAAACGCTGATTTTATCGAAAATGACTGGAATATATATTTTAAACATTAATGTTAAATTATGATTCTTAGCATTCTCTATATTTTATGATTTTAGAAATTTAGTTTTACATCAGTTGTAGTAGTCTTTCAGACAGCAGCATATTGAAAGTGTCAGCAATCCTAAATTTGATTATAACGTTATACATGTAAATGTTTTGAAATCAACACCTAGCATAAAATGTGCTGTTTTTGCCCATTTTGCCGGTGTTTTAACAATCGTTGTTGATGTTGTCAATATAGTCTTATAAGTAAGATTTAACATTTCAACGAAAATAAGGCTTAAAAAAATACTTTCTAAATTAAATATCAGTATCTAAAATACGTAAATTATAATCAAGACGCTTGAACGTGGATTTCCTTCTCAATGATTCTGTTTGTTCACTGTAATTTATGATTATAATAAGTTACGGATTCATTTTTAATCCATCATTGCAATACCGGTAACAAGGCTAGTATTATATAGTATTACTAAGTGTTACACTAGTAATTTGTTGGCAAAATGTGCTTTATTTGTGTCAACTGAATAGCATAATTTACTAGATGAATCTCAAAGCTGATGAAGAGAAAATAGACGGTAAAATAAGAAAACAATACGATTGAAAAGGTCATCCTAAGATTCGAATTAGTTTCATATATAAATCTTACCATGTCGTTGGAAGAACATCGACACAGTGGACGAATTATACCTAAAGTACCTGTCAGAACACGCCGCGCATCTCATCTCATCCGGTTCAAAAAACACACCATGGCAGGAGGCTTGGCTAGAACAAAGGTTCAAACATCGAGTATAACTAGTAAAGGTAGTTTCTCGAATAACACTGTTGCATACGTGTCCGTCAAGAAATTTGCCGCGATCAAAACGAACAAATGTAGGACCACAGAATACTCCTTTAAGAATGTCCAAAACTGATAAAAACATTATCGGATGAAATGTGCTTGTTAATGTCATGGTGTCAACGCTTTATTACTTTATTGAATCCTTCCACGAAAAAAATACAAATCGTTTACATGATTTCTTGACGCATTAATACCCGAAGACGTTACAGTTTATTTCGTCTGTCTGAAAGTCCAATCAATATCACTAAGCCTTCAAATCACACAGTATGAAAATAACTGCTAAATGTGATTAGATGCTTGCGGAACAAATAGAACTATAAATTATTTGTTTCAAGTCGTTAGATTCTATAGGCTTCGTAAGTTCACCTTAAAGTTTATGTATTCATAAATTACAAGTATTGTACGGTAAGGTTATATGTATTGCTTTTAATATTTAATTTTGCCATTATTTTTTATAGATAACATATAAGCCTAAAGACTCTGTCAAACTGTCCTAGAGGACAAACTTCACAATACCATAGAGAAATGAAAACAACATAGAAACTGAAAGGATGAAGCGTTATCGATCGCCGCATGAAGTTTTTATTTCAGTGTCTGTCAAGGGGATTTGCCCTCACATTTACTTGTATCATGGATTTTAAGAAAATCTACATTGCATGCCAGCTATATATACAATTCGTTCTATCTGAAACAGATGACAGTTTCAATAGAATACCTACCACGTTACAAATCAGATACAGAACTGTTTTCTCGGACAATTACGTTATTACTCGGAATTACTCGGAGGCTACGCCTCATCAAAATAACATAATTACTATCACAAAAAGTACTCTATCTTATACATGAATGAATTTGATTTTGGGTTGGTTTAAAGACTCGCCTGTACATTATAAGGTCATATTGTATGGGTGACCATTACCGTTTTTGAACCAAGTGGTATTGTAAAATATGATTTAGTTACAGAACAGGTGGTACTTTATTACGTTATTTATGGGGATGTTCATAAATGTCTTGATAGCAGCTCAGTTTCAGAAAGACGGGATATCAATCAAAGAAGTTTGAGTAGTGTTAGTGTTTGATCGTTTGTCATGCTCACAAAATGACAATCCGCTGGGATGTACATTGTATGAAAAATACATTTTTTACTGCTTTATATTGCTTCATATTATTTTACACTGCTTGTGCACATTACTTTTTCCATTTTCATGTTCAAAAAGGGTCACAATATCTTCAGGAACAAGATTAATAAAATATATCTAGTAGAGTACCTTACTACTCATCTTTGACCTTGCTGAAGGTATGTGAATGCGGCTGCCTTTGCAAGCAATGCTTATCATAATTAACCAACACTTCAGCCTTGTTACCAGTCTAGATGATAATACGTTTTATTAAAATTTTAGGCTTCAAACTGTCACCCATTTTTTCTTACACTGCTGGAGCATCTGGCGCTATATTTATAGCAACAAAGGGAGGGAATTTTGTAAGAATAAGTGGGCAGATAATCACAAACTACTAGTATGAATGATAAAAAGAAAGGAAAATGTAAGTACCGAATACCAGTTTACCTGCACAATCATGCAATCTGGTCATGATCTACATTGTTTTCTGTTCAGTTATTAACAAATTAATGGTCATGATTAAAATGTTAGAAATTCAGTAGGTCAAGGTCTCTTTTTTTCAGTTGCTAATGATTTTTGTTGTTGTATGATTAAGTTATGTGTAATTCACAATCTGTCAGCAGAAAAGAAATGTGGTCCTTGGAAAACAGACATCTGTCAGCAGACAACAAATGTGGTCCTTGGAAAACAGACTTCTGTCAGCAGACAACAAATGTTGTCCTTGGAAAACAGACCTCTGTCAGCAGACAACACATGTGGTCCTTGGAAAACAGACCTCTGTCAGCAGACAACAAATGTGGTTCTTGGAAAACAGACCTCTGTCAGCAGACAATAATGTTGCCCTCAGAACACATTGAACACACATTAGGCAGCTGACAGCAAATGTGGTCCTTGGAACATACATCTGCTGTGGACCTTTGTACACACTTGTTTTGACAAATACAAGTCCCCTTTTCTTAGAAAGAAAAAAATAAAAAAAAATTTATAGAACGATATCTATTGCTAACTTCATGTAAGTGGATTGCACACTAAGGCAAATGTAGGCAAAAAAGCATGTAGAGTTTCTTTATAAAAAGTCTCAACATTCTTTCGTTTATTGACGAGCAATACATTTAACTGAGCTTTTCTTATTTTGAAATGTTACAATTTTTTATATTGATTCTTTTTGTGATGGAAACAGATGCAAGATTGATACATTGCCCGTACTTGGCATAGTTGCAGTTTTAGTCTTTTAACATTACAATTTCACGCACAATTGATGCGAAAATAAATTAAGACATGTTGAAACAGCATGCATACATGTTACAGGGTCTTCTTGTTGATGATTATCGTAGATGATCCGGAATCAATACTTCGATAGGTCATGGTAAGCAACTTTGCTGCAAGAGATTAAAAGATAATTAACTCGGGGGATATCGCAAGAACACGGGAGTTACATAAATGTTTCAGACTGGCATTTAACCCCCTGAGGCCTCTATGTACAATGGTGTTCCTTGGGCAAAATGCACTTCGTATTAATTTTGTACAAAATAATTATGTTGGTCCTCAGTGCCCATATCCAATATGTCCCTGTAAGGATGTTTTAATATAGAAGTAACTGTCCGGACGACCCTCGGTTGTGAAGCGAAGAAGACCAGTTAAATATACAGTCGACATACATCTGTTACGCTTTCATACAGGTACATGCCAACTTACAAAGTATTCTGATATTTTCAGTTTTCAGCGAAATCTGCAAAACCTTTCAGGATTTAAGGTTAAAATACTAAAATTCCTGATTGGTTTTCCTAAAAGTATGTTCTGTGTTTAACTAATATCATGTTTAATTCAATCTGATTCTCCTGATTTTTAAGGTCAAATCTATCAATGATTCTGGACAATTTTACATGTAAAGAGTTCGACATTTAAAATTTAAAGTCAGGCATGACATGCGGTACTTTTACCACAGAGGTTGGATAACTTAACATGTTTAAGCTTATATATATTTTGTCGTTGTATTTCATATTTGCCAATAGTTAATATAAGAAAAAATGATAGAACAATCCATAGTTACCTACTTGAAATACTCTAAATGACCGCTATCACTGTGTACAATATGAACTTAGTCTTAGGACATGTAGGAATTCCAATCAGAGAATCGTTTCGAACATTTGTAAGTCACTTTCCTCATGCTCAGATGAAACAGTGATTGTCCATACTTCCACAGTCAAACAAGTAACTCAAGTTTATATTAAACGCCTTCATAGAATGACATACATGTGCAATTTTGTGAAATATTTAACAACTGTGCAAACTTAAGTATAGGTTAGTGTTCATTTTGATGCATTTACTACAATAAATTGGTCTGGCACGGCGCATGTAGTAAATGCATCAAATGAACATTAACCTACTAGGTGTTGAAATTATTTTTTGTAAATCAGCAGTTTTTCCCCATTTACTGACTCAGTATATAAATAGTGATTTACCAAAGTTAAAGAGTAGCGAATACTGCGCTGCGATTGGACAAAAAATAATTTTTAACATTAAACTGTGTTACAATTGAGAACACATGTGGTATGCAACATTTTCAAATGTATTTTGTTCAGAAGTATCTAAGTGTAAGACATACAGAGAATCTGCAATGGGGTTCATCAATATGTGTGAATACTACCTGGATCATATTTATTCAACTACCTCCGGTCTACCGGAGACCGGTGGTGCAAGGGGGTGGTAGTGTAGTAGAGGTGAAGGTGTCAGGCGCTAATTTCGGAGGTTATTGGTTCGAGCCCCACTGGGGTCTCCGATCGTACCTATTCATATGAAACCAGTACTGGTTTTTCCAGGAATTGGACTCGAAAGAAACTTGGCCAACTTTCAGCTTTCTTCACAATCGAGCTAAAATGAATTAGTATATATTAATCCACCTGGATCATTACGATTATGCATTTCATATATTATGAGAAAAGCTTTAAGACATTTGCCTCTCCTAATGGCACGGATACCTTGCTTAAGCAGGTAGGAGTGGGGGGAAAGCTAACCATTTTCTGAATACAGCAGAGCAGCAATAAATCTGACTAGGAACTGAATGACTACAGAACGACACTTTTCAGAGTCTTATTTTCCTTTTTATGGCAGTTTTTATATCTACATGTAGATCAAGATCAGCATCTTTTCCACAATTTGCAATACTTTTATCATAGAGGGAGACAACCTAAACCTTATCAGTTAACCTACTAGTATTGAGTTGCTCCCCTTATCAGTTTAATATCTTTAGCTAGTTTAACGTAAGCTTATAACATACATGTATGATACAAGTTTAAAATCTTATTCATTTATTCATTTATTTATTTATGTATTTATTTATTTATTTATTTATTTAAATATAACTCAAGTTTTAAAACGTATAGTACATTGTTTTAAATAGACATGAAGTATTTTAAGTGTTATACTTCATTATCATTAAATAATATAATTATATCTATGTACTGTGATCATAAATGTAAATCAGTATCATAATATTATGATATATATGTCGGGCACGTAGAAAATAGAACGAAAATGTATATTCGTAAAAGACCTTGGGTTTTGTACCCGGGTTCCCTTGTATCTCCATCTATCTCTCTTCAACCTGCGCCTGTCAGGAGTCTTGGCCAGTGGGCTGGGACTTAAAAACAATCAAAGAAATAAATGTATAGCCTATTAAATGAAACATTCGAGGACCTGTAGTCTGACATTTTGATGAAGCATAGTTAGGGGAACCTCAAGCGAGAAACAAAATGACAGGAGAACGGGGATATGTTGATATGCTGGAGTCTTGATAGTATGCATAGTGGTTTATTGGTAGGACAGGGCAATAAAACTTCTAATTCATCATCAGGGTGAAATGCTAAAAATATTCAAAAAATATAAATTTCATAAATTTGATGCATGTTGAATTTGGCCTAATTGTTGTCGCTTGTATCCATCGGCAAGCCTTTACGTAACTATGTCGATTTTTCCTTTTACGTCTTCATTTCGGGCTGCTAGTTATTTAGCTAAAGGGAAATCACGGTTGTTTCGCACGATCTATATATCCTGCTGCCTTTCGTTGTGTTCTCTATAACAAGAAAGAGGCATGCCACTAGTTAGAACACATATCTATACTAACTCCTAGTAAACTTAATCAGAACTCTAAATTTAAGGCAGCCTTGTTGTGGTTGTAGAGGTTTTACGCCTGTTTCAACCCAACCGTATTTTGGTCATTCTTACAGGTGGGCAGTGTAGCCTACAATTTGTCCTGGGAAGATCCAGTACTAGACTCCTACCATCTGTAAGATAATGCCAATCTTCTCATAAAAATATACATGATTGGTATCTATGAGAGGTTTTAGTTATTTCAACCACTAGACCACGGAGAGGCGGATTTTAGACAACCTTTAACGAAAGGAGCAGAAAACATAAATGTTAATGTTATGCCCGCCTTTCCTATTACATTACAAAGTCATAGATCATCTACCATTTTAAAATAGTCATTACCTCGTCTTATTTCAACATATAAATTTAAAAAAAGAACGATAAATATGAATAGAAAACAATAATAATGATAGTTTCTTAGAAATCTTTGTCACGCTTACATGTTACATGTATTAGTCATATTAATTAAAACAATGCGTCTCATACGGATTTATATGAAACATGAACTACATGTACCTTAAAGTTTAGTTCAACATTTACTGTAACACTGCTTATGACAAGACCTTTCTGCATATCCGTTCGTCCAGTAGTCTTTTTAATTATCCGTTTTAATAACAAATCCTTGTTAATCACCATCATCCTTGTAAATCACCATCATGATTTACATTAATCATAAATGCTTTATTAACAATCTCACAACTAAAATACATTACATGTATTACTCGTCCATACGCGAAAAATTATGAAGTGATGGTTGAAGCAATTATTGTTGATATATGAGCATTTGAAGAACATTTAGTACCTTTTACCTGCCCGAAATGGGACAGCTGCTAAAACTGACCACTAGCCCGCCATAAACAAAAGAAATACACGCACTGTTTTCATAAGCATACGGGCACATCCCGTTTTTCTTACGGATTGTAACGGAGCTGGGCGAGTACATAAATTACCATTCCTTAACACAGACGCGAAACACAGTTTTCTTTGTTTTATGTCTATGATCAGATCTAAGTAATGATAGAAAATATCAAACCCTAGACCTTTAACCAAAATCCATTACAGAAAAATAATTATATTCCTAGTATAAATCACTCGAAGAAAGAAGAAAATCAAATATCGCTAATATAATAAACGTAGATAAATCTATCCTTCGTATACTTTAACGGTACTTTTTGTCTTGCAAAATACTCCCCGGTGGCTATAAATAAACTAAGCTAAGCAATTACTAACAGTCTCTGGACAGGCGAAAGTCATATGTAAACTTAGAGCTTATAAAAACACAGTTTAGAGAGAAACAAATGGCTTGGTATTGTACACCATTCTTAAATTCTTACAGTTTGGTAGATACTCGTCATTGTGCTTTAACTCTCTGATTTTCGTCTTAGCTACAAAAGAAAACTAATTGTCAGATAATTTCCAGTACAGCACAGTTCCGCGATTAAATCCGACCGATATGCACTTCTAATTTTGATGTCATGTATATGATACACATTTTTACTTTGTATGGAGGGATATAACAATATATGTCAATTTTAATCCCTTTCTCTGCAGGTATTACATTGATATGGCACCTTTCTCTTCAGGTATAACATTGATTTGGCACCTTTCTGTGCCAAATTGGAGACTTGCGGTCAAACTGGGTTTAGTTATGGGGCATTTATGGTATATTGCACATTACTTATAGTTTGAATATTTATATCAATTATTAATACAAATATTCTCTTAATTGTGCTTTTAAAGTTATTTGATTTGACAAAAGATTAGAAAATGCCCCTTTAAGCGTAATGATTTATCACTCCGACTATTGAAACAGAAATTCACAAGAACCAAATACATTTAATTTGATAAACCATCTTCAATTTATTTCACAGTACTCTTAGTATGGGAACAATTTCCCCGTGTGTGATGAAAGTAAATTGAGTTCCGACAATAGATTCTACAAAAATAGATGGCTGATATGAGTCTAGTTTCCCCGTCAAAAAGATGGCATTTTTTAACAATGGGTCACGTATTTATAACTATCGTTACCTTAACTAATCAATAGATTCTAGCAAAATAACGAATAGTACTACAAGGGTTGTATGAGGAAAGAGATCCTTTGAGGGAGAAAAAGGTCTACTTTCCTGTCCACAAGACAGTCTTGATGAACAAGAGATCTAGTAAACACATTAACCTTTATCCCAAATAATCCTGTGTAATAATGTCCTGGGTTCAATTTGGATATTATCGTTCAAAGATAAATGGTGTTCCTACTGGCACTTAACTGTGTCGCGACCAATGCATGTTATAAACGGTGAACATTTCTGGCTGACCGTAATCTACACTGTTCGCAAAACTAGTTTTCATGACTGAAATATGTAACTTGCCTCCCGCAATCAACAAACGATACATGTACAGTGTATATTCTGGACAATCCCTTCTAAATTTTAAGTATGCCTGTATAAATCATATTAATAAGATAGAAAGTTAGTCTGCTTAGTTAAATATTCCACATAGTTCACTTTTGACATATTTCTTCAAATAAATATTCTGCTCCTACAGGTGTTTAAAATAAAAAGTTATTATATTACTCATTTAATATAGAAATAATAAAGAAAAGAGCAGGGTGTACATGCTATGATGTACGTGTGTACTTACTTGCGATTTGACCAATGCAATTACAGAAAAAGTCATAACTATATAATAATTTATTCGGAAAAAGCCGGGAAAGCCAGTGCACGACGTAACTACACCTCTAAAGTTTCCTTTCCGGGAAGCTTTAATTCAGAGACAAAAGTGCTTTGGGAGTTTTACAGATGGAATGCATACATGCTGAAGATGGGCAGAAGCGGAAACGACGGATGAACGGACATCCAGACTGATTGGCAGACAGTGCCGCTTAAACAAATTTGTTTTTAAAAGAAGAGAGAGCTGTAGAATGGTCAGGCGGAGTTCTCGTGCAATCCGTTCAAATGTGTACCGTTGTACAATCATCGTTAAATAATAATTGATTTACACATTATCTGAAAGAAATCCGTTTGGAACTACGAGCGGACCGCTAACCCTCCGATTGATTTATCGGCGATGTAAAGAAATTGGGCATACGAAGTAAAATAGTGAAGCCTCTAAGCGAAATGTTGCCGAACACGGCGATAATAAACTATTTTTTATGCCGTGCACCTACTCAATAATATGCAATATGTTTTTACACCATGTCCTTTTCATTTAAATATTAATAATAATATACACTTAACGGGTTTAGAAACGCAAAGATTTCCCCTGTTAAACATTTTTATTTGAATGACGCTATTGTTTTTATTTCTATTTAACTTTGCGATGAATTATTTGTACTTTTACAAGAATTCAATCTTATATTGTTTTTGTTGCGTATGAAATTTGAATAAATT
>JAUMHA010364205.1:0-13929 GCA_032359765.1 Saxidomus gigantea | reverse complement strand
GACATAGCACATTGGTAGGAAGTGCAGTGTGCAAGAACCTTCTGGTAACTTCTTCCCAGCGGGGGGATTGACCATGTGTAACATGGCTCTTGTTTTCTATGTTACGCCATTTGCTGTAAAAAGAGGTACATGTGTACATTAACAGGCTCTAGACTGGACTTAATTTCAAGCTTGTTGTAACAAGTACTGAAAAGAATAGAGACAGGGCATCGAAAATCAACAAATATTCTACATTTTGCATGTCCTATAAGTCATTTTCACATAGAAACTTTGTCATTATTCCCTGTGTCGGAAACCAACTACTCATTTTCTTGGCCTAACACTTTATTTATTTTTTATTCTCATAAGGGCACACATCTGGTACATTGTCCTTTATTTGCCAGTTGTTATTCAAACTTTCACTTGAATTCAGCTTCTCAGGCGAAACAAAATGCTGCACGTCAGTTTGTTTGTTTAATTTCTGATGTACTACATTTTGACCTGCCCCCATTCTGATCATGTCCTAGATATTTCCTAGATATTAATTTGAATCACTGTAATACTGGTCTATAGCACATTATTCTATGGCTGAATTAGCACTTGTCCCTCAAATTAATAGATAACATGGAACATTCCACTTTTTCCAAGATGCGACTTATTCAAATTGTATTTCAATGTATATAATCGGGCTAATCGCTTGTCTTGTCGTTTTTATCAGGCTACGACGATGCGCCAGTGGTGTAAGCTTGAAAATCACAAAACTAAAAGTAACATGCTGTGCTTTAAGTTTACCTGCGTTCTTGAAGAAAGATTAAGTATGTTACGGGTTAGTGGCATTTATTTTTGAAACCTGAATTGTATTAGCAAGAGCGTGAGTTGACATGTCTGGCTGCTGATAGCTAGTAGCAGCTGTGTGTTAGCAACAATTACATGTGCATTGCATGCTTGGGTTGTAGGCTGTGTGTTCCTTAAATTGTTTTGCATTTGCACTCAATATGCATAAGCTGGCAAAGCATGTTGGATGGTAGGCAAGTTTACAGAATTATTGCAATCTGGATGTTGTTAAGTACTCTCACCCAAAGCTGAATGCAAGTGTCGTGACGTAACATTTGTGGTACATAATGTATGACAGGTGGTAGATTGACTAAACTACTTTGTAATAAAGTATGCGTTCTATAACGTTTCTATGAGTTTATATGTCTATTTTCGAATATGTACGATGCACGATTGGGCTATAGTGTATTGTATATCGTGTATGGTAAAAGGCGCAGATTGCACAATGAATGATACAATATGACACATGTACACGGAATACGATTGAAAAATAACATAATGAACGCATGCACATTATACACATATTCCATGCATGAAATACATACATCTTTACTACTGTGATCGGCATTCTGACAACCAGACTATATGAGTATTTGAAGTCCATACAGACTCAAAACTGAAAACCTACTGTACATGTGTGTATCTTGCAAGTAACTTGATATTAAACTTTATTGTGAAGTTTTATCACACACTCATGTGACCAAATTGCCTTTATATTTCTCTCAGCAATAAAATGTTTGATTAAGGAAAGCTGCCAGTTAATGCGAATTTATATCAGATGAACACCTTTAAGCATGTTTCTCTCCTATATCATAGAATTTCAGATAATGATGAGCCATTGATACAAAAAAATGTACCACGCTTTCTGCTCCTTTCCAACGCAATGGCTTTCATAAATCAGCTAAAATGTCTGTTTTCCTGAAATAAAAAAAGATTATTTTTCTCGGAATTTACAAATTTCTGACTAGCAATGTCACTAAAATACAAAGTTGATCCCTGCATGCAGTCAACTGTGCTTAGTGTTTAACGAGTTTACATAAAGAGATAAACATCTAAACTTATAAAGTTACTCCACTAAATACAAAGCAGTAGGAAATTTGCTTATATTTTACTTCCTTTTTCACAATAATTTCAAGGCAAAAGAAATTCTGAAGATGTAACAGAATTGTAACAATCTCTTTTTGAAAAGTATATCACACCTTCAACTTGATTTGAATACATAAATACTTTTTTTGCTTTCTTGTCCACTGTAAGTCTGTATGTGGTTATCATAATGTTTCAGTAACACAGCATTCCGTGAGGCATGCTGAGTATATTTTTACAATGATGTACTGCGAATCGATAGTAACTTAAAAGACACAGCAATACTCTCCGTAAGGCTAAAATGCGATATGAAATGCAATGCAGTGTGACAATATCTTAATTCATATAGATCTACAACCGATTAAGAACAGTCTTCTCTTCTATCTATTGCAGTTACTACATTTGCCTGTGACAAATGGCCCTCAATGTTCGTATGTCACCGGGATCTGTTCAACCATCTGATTACGGCAATACATAGTTCAGCTAGTGTCAGCTTTACCTTGTGCTATGAGGACAAGCCGAGAGAGATTAGGCATCCCCAAGATCTTAGCCGAAATGCAAGGCAGCACCACAACCTTCTTCATCAAGACATACCTTCAATTACCCTGACTGTGGGAAACTGTTTCTTCTTTGTCAAAGAACAAGCACCCTACCTTAAGACTCACCAAAGAATATCAGAGTACAACTCACCAGAAGTAAAGTTCGCACTCGAAGCTGTAACGAAATGGGCAACTGGTTGCCTTCCTGGCTATACAGTTTCTTTAGTCACAGTTACACCAGCAACATCACCAACTGCAGCAACATTCCTTTCGACGACATCACCAGTACTATTATCTCCAGCAGCATCACAATACCACACGCCTTCCGAACACGAAAGCGACAATGAGTCACTTAGTTCACCAACTGTATATAAAGGAGCATCGATAGAATCTCCGCATTATGACATCTTCACACCGCAACCACATAGTTATAATGAACCAAAGCCACAATTCCATCCAATAGAAAAGACTACATTTGAATCCACAACAACAATATCATCAGACACATCAGCACCAGCCACAACGACATCAATGACAACAACCAAAACAACTTCGGACTTCAGACCAATCCTGCCATATTCACTAACTTACACCAGCTCTGACATCAACAACAACAACACCAGTGCAAAACCAAGCATCATCTTACCTGTCTATAAACCAACACCAATCAGTAGAAGTCCCAGTGAGCTTGCAACGAACCTTCTACTTCGAGGAGCTATGCCAATCTTGCCACCTGGGCTTCGAGATTGGTCTGCAGTCCCGGAAGAGTGCGTTATACTTACCAGCAATCTGAGGTGGCCTCCCAGGAACTGGCAGTCTTTCACTGCAGATCAGAAGGCATTTGCAGCAGAAAATGTAGCAGTGACGTTAGAACAGCAAAATGGATCTCACATCTTAGATAGAACCACACTTCTGTTCAAATATAACTTCCTGGTATTATCTGGCACTACCATCAAACACATTGGGCTACACTCAAAAATGCTTGCAACTAACTACGAAGTCGTACGTACTATCGCCATAGGACAGAGCACCAACAAGCTACAAGAACAGATCGCCATCATTAAATCCTTTACACCATCACCTGCGACAGAACTGAACCGCAAACTATCACACATTCCACTGAGACTTCAACCAAAGACGTAAACTCAGCAATCAGCAAAACATCAAGATTGAATCTACAATTAATTCAACATCAGACTGACTATAATAGACATATTGTATTCAGCAAATTTATGTAATACATAATAAGTAAATGAACTTTCATCAAGTATCACGGACTTCAATTATTATCAAGTATTACATATTTAAATTTCATTACAGACTCTTCATTAAGTACACTAAGAATCCACACATATTAACGTGGTGGATTATTACATGGATTATAGACGGCTCCAGTGCGGGAAAGGAGTATTATAAAGTTCTGTAGAATCTATTATTTATTGATACTATGGACTGTGAAAAATCAATCATACTGTGAACCACTGACCACAGTTAAGTATAATAAATGAACACGAAAATAGTGAATATATAAACTGTGACGTGAATCGAATTAAGTGAAATTATATTAAGGAACTGTTTAAGACGTGTTGCATATTTATATATACTAAACACATGTAATGAAAACACTGCATACTATTATACAAGAGACTGTACTTACTAACTGTTTGAAAAATAAAAATATATTATCTATAATTCAACTGTAGTGAACTTTGAACAATGATAGTGCCATAGCTTGTTTTTTCTGACCTGGAGTTAGCATCAACAGTGCAACTGATCAGTCAATGTATTACATGTACCTGTAGTTAGGATAGCTGGGAAACTTCGGTATAAATACAATGTATTGTATATGTACATATCAGAGACTGTCAATTTTGAAACAATACAATTAGAAAATACCAGGTACATAAAACGGACTTTTGGAACCAGACTGATGGCATTTAAGGTATATAATATACAATTGTCGATTATATGTTAATTTTTGTGGTAAGCGAGGTAATTATTCTATTAAGTTGTTTTTGCTCTTTCAAATGTTCAATTTAGGAATTGAATAGTTAGATATTGTATGAGAAGTTTGGTAACTTAATGATGAAATTTAAAAGGAAGCTCAAATCCTAATCAGCTATATATTGCAAAAATTTGATAATTTTTTATCATTATATCAATATTTATAAATATAGGCAATACATTGCTCCAGTACATGTATTTGTGATACTATATATTGTGATATATATATATATTATAATGTTAAACATTAAGTTCTTTTTATGATTGCCAAACTTAAAGCTGCTCGATCTCAAATTGTGGTGAAATTTCTTAATATAACATATTTTAGAACGAACAGTAAAATAAACAGGTTCCAGTATAAATACCTGTAAAGTATATCTATATATTTGAAATCCTACGCTACCAAATTATAAAGCATTACAAACGGATTTGAAAATCCGATATAAACCTAAACATATAGTGTAGCGATGCCGTAAAACCAAGCACCAACACTTTTAACAGATTTTCTGAAATTGCAACCTAGATTTTTACTTGTGTTTCTGAGCTAGCAATTACTTCTACATTTTATGTTCATATTGGAAAAAAATCACCGGAAAATGAACGAGCAGCTTTAAGGAGAAGTTTAAAACGGGGAGTCCGAAATATTTTCTTTCCTGATAGTTTTCATTTAAAAATACTTACTACTTACCAGATGTTAAATATCTACTAATATTTATAGGTAGCACAGTCTTAATGTTTTACAATACTAGCGATCTATCTTGTCATAATGTATTTTAGTCATAATTTTAACTGATCTATGTTAATTTGAAAGTGCGCCATTTGAATTATAATGTTACCTTGGTGGATAAACAATCGTTTCCATCATAATAAAAAAATATGATAATATTTGTTATTTATGTAATGATACTTGGAACACCTATTGATTTTTAAGGTCTATTTATTATTTGGACTGGAACTGAGGAAATTATTCACCAACTTTTTGTTAATGTTGAAAAGCTTTCAGTAACTTTTTTTTGTATCTACAGAGTAATGCTGTTGCAATGCTGAAACTGGTATATTCACAGATTTAAGTTGATCAACAGTGTATTGTTATGATTTGCACTACATAACCATTTCTTGTACGTATATATATTTGCTAAGTCTAGTATAACCACATAGTTAATGTCATGTTAGTAATTAAATAATGTTTTCTACTGTCTTATTAACACGATTACCTAGAGTGGGTGGGGGTGTATGTTCACTAGTTTTATCCAGGTTTTACGAAACTGGGTTAGAATAGAAGTGATGGTCCATGAATTGTTGAACATTAGCCTTTTGGGAATGTAACTTAGTCATTTTTTTATAATCATTAAAATCACCACCATACCTGGAGAAAATGTCTGTTGGCGTTACATCTTTGCAGAACTCGAAAACCAGTCTGCTCATTCAAAGAGTCATTGACTGCTTAAATTTCTTCAACACAACCTGGTACACGCTCTTATTTAGAAATTTTACATCTGTTTAATAGCAGACATGGAAAAGATGTTTATAGTATCTTTACAATTTCCGATAACTAGCTTGATCAGTCAATAAATGCTAGAGTTACAGTCCTTGAATTGCTGAAATTTGGTCAAAATGCTTTAACAATTCTTTCCATTCAATACTACATATGGAGAAAATATTAAATGGGATAATATCTTAACGAATCTTTATTACTAGCCAGTGTATATGCTATTGATTGCGTTGGACGTGGTATGATTTGCTTACGTCATGAAAATCGAAAATGACTGCAAACTTTTTTATTTTTGAAATAATCATATTGTTATTTAGATCATTTTCTTTCAATCTATAGCAGTTCTGAAGCAAACTTTGAGAAAAAGTTGATTTTCATTGTTTTCATCCATCATTAATATGGGTTACTATGAGCTTATCAAGATATTCTCCGTCTTTATACTAAAGTGAACAACCGAAAACATAAAAAGTCCCGTTTCTAAAACCAATGAAATGTCTTTTACATCATAAGCCAGTGTTAGTTAGATCAAATAATTATCAGCAAGTACTTGTATTTATTTTAGGCTAAACATAAGCTATATTAGCTCATTGTTTACTGCCATCGTGGTCGAAAAATAGTGCAACTGATTCATTGCTGTGTACCGTCATTGGTCTGCAAAATAAATAATAAAACATAGGATTATTGTGCATTTATCTCATAGTAAAATCGTTTAAACTAGTAATGGTATTTCTTATTAAATTTTCCCGTTCGTTGAAAAAATCTATCATCCCGGAACCACCCAGACAGCTGACTGCTGAGTTCTTAAAAGGTGAGACCCAAGTGGGCTGCGGCTGTTTTCCCTATATAATCTGTATAAAAAAATTTAAATCTAAAAAGCCGTCGTTAGAATTTTATTTTATATAAGGTAGGATATGTACAGTCAGTCTTACACAGAGTTACCTTACTTTGTATCAAAATGATACGTAACATATGATATGTCTCTTCTTTCTTAAGGACAATTCGACGCAATTTGTAGCAAAGGTGCATTAGTCGTTCGCATCGTACTCCTGTTGGGGTTCGATTTGAATAACGATGAACAATTCGCAATTGTGTGGCAACTATACGTAATTAGAAATGATTTTCTGTACGTAAATTAGATACTTGAATATAAAATAATACTAAAAAGAACATTTACCTACAGCTAGATAAAGATACAATTCTGACAGAGGGACTGAATACCCTAAAATGCTGTTATTACGGATCTTTATTCTGTCAAAAAGTAATGGTTTTGGGTAAGGGTTACCTGTTTTTACCTTTTTGTTCTAACCCCAAAAATGACTAGGGTTGGAGGCTTTTAGTAGGTAGGGTCTGGTTACCCGAAACAAACACTTTTTTTCCTTAGGACCAATACTTATTATTGCATGCACATAAATCAATAAGTCGTTTTGAACGATAATATCACTTTAATGTATCACACAAGTAACTGTTATCAACTCGAAATGTCACACTAATGTTTCTGCTTCCGTGGTTACAGGTGGTGTAGGTGGTTAGATGGATAGTGTCGCATAATTGATATCAATCAACTTCCCACTGATTAAAAGTCTTGGGTTAGGGCCTCGGTGCCGACAGACACGATAGTCGTCAACAAAAGTGATTTCCTTTCATTATCCGTTGCATGTTTTAAAGCAGTTTACTTGTAATCAGGTAATTGCATTAAATTTCATTTGCTTAGGAAGTCAACAAAATGAGCTGAAAATGTTTAATGTTTGTAACTTGCAAATTGCATTCTATATTTTCCGTTCAAACTGAAACAGTTTTTAATTCTGTGTCATACACGTCTGTCTTTTCTTGCAAATCACGAAATTCACAAATTATATTTCAGAACAAGAGAATAGTAACATGTTACTGACAGTATGTGTGCAACATGCAAATCCCACTACATTGCCGAAAGGGCGGACAAGGTATAGCAATACATATTTGCCTTAAGAAAGGTAGATTATTAAAATGTAGGCAAGGTGGCATAATCATTTGCAGTTTTAATAAAATTCCTTTCAGTAAATGGCTATTTACAAGGTAATATTTTTTATTTAGAGGGAGATAATTCAAACACGGAACACGGTTCTTTGATATTACAAATACACCCAATGTCCTCTATCTGAATAAAGTCTGAATAATTTTGATTCAGTACGTTTGCAGTTATACAAAACAAATAAAGGGAGATGATTAAAAACTAGGCAAGGCAATTTAAAAGATCTTGTTCAGTACACTTCTGTCTTTGTATGCAGTTTCAATAAATTTCATTCCATGCTCCGGACAAAAATACCAAGTACATGTAATTTACTTTATCTATTGCCACAGCAATCGCCTTTTTTGCCTGACGAAAACATAAATGGTGTGTGTAATCCTCATAGCATCCTCTATCGACAGTCAATGCTCAATATGCTACTTTGAATACTTTTTGAGATACATTATATCACAGATGCTAGGCTGTATATGGTATTTTTACAATTTCTGTTGCCATAGCAGCCACAATTTTTCTCTGACGAAACAAACAACGTGCATCACCTCTATATTGTCCACTATACACTAACAGTTTCACTGGACTAGCACCTGTAGTTCTTGATATATCGCATGGTCCAGATTTTCGGACGGACGGACAACTGACTGACTTAGGGTAAACCTGTAGTTCCCTCTGGTAAAAACAGAAGAGAAATGTACGACATACATCTACCAATCCAAGCTGCTCGTCCTAAGCTTCTGACAATAAAGCAGTCAATGGATGTAGCAGTCGCATGTCTACTTGCTGTCAATCTGTGTTTAGGAAATTCGAAAGAAAATCAAGAATACAGCAAGCAGACAATGATATTATTGAAAGCAGATAGAGCCCTGAAGCATTGCATTGAATCAATGACATTTTATATGTGAAAGTAATAAAAGTTACATTCCATAATGCCAAGATTATTTTTAGAAATATTGATCTAAATATTTCGCTCTTGCTATATATAGCAAGAAACCCATTCAAATCAACATGTGTAGTAACATAGAGTTCAAAGATTCAATGTGTGTGAAAGAAGTAACGAAATAACCAATTGAAAATTACTCGAGTCTAATTGTTATATTTAAATTAGCAACATATTTATATGAATTAAGTTTTAAAAAAAAAACATTTTTTAAATAATAATTTGCATGTACAGTAGAACTGTGAGTGAACATAGCTGACCAAATGTTGTACAATGTATAACAGGGAGTCTAAATCTCTATATCTTATAACTAGTTGATAAAAAGCAGACATCTGAAACTGGTAAGCCGGCAAAATTAGTTCTAATATTAATTCAGAGGCTTTAACTTCCCTTACTTATTTCAACATGTCAATTCAAGTTCTAACCAGTGATTTTGATGACTGATATTATTAACTGTTACCACTGCTCTAAGATGATGAAATATCAGACTAAACGACACAACATATGCACTCAAAAGAAGTTCAGTATCTTCATATAGTAATGCCATAAAATTTCTACAGCTAGTTATTGTGACATTAATTAAAATATATCTCAATAAAGTTGATTTTAACTGCTACTAAATTTTAGCAATATTTTAAAAATTTGAGAAACCTAAGTTTAAATATAATACCAATAACAGAAGAACAAATATCCTCAAAAATCTGGATATTTAACACTACCATACCATACGGCAACGTCTTGATACGCAACTGTCCTATGCCAAGTTTATAAGCTTTTAAATGATTACAATGAACATATAAAACAAGAATAATCATACTACTGTAAACTTATAAACATACGAAATATATCAATGAGATCATGCAGTATGTATAACAGCCAATCATAGGCAGTATCAAAAGTGAGCAGTTTTTGAAGTTAGCCGCTATATTCCATTCACAAAAGCCTGTGTTATCGGATGAATAAAGTTTCAATTCATATACACGAAAATTGTAATTGTATAAAACCGAAAAAAAAACTTTTGTAACCTTATTCAATCATAAGTCCAGATTATCACTGTGGTAGCCAAAAACAGTATATAGCGAATATGTGTTGCGCTGAACCAGCAAGGGAGCTAACTGTGTTAATAATTGGCCCGACATAAATGTAATTTATGTAATTCATGACATTTTGACAAAATTCAGATGGAATGTGTGGACTAAAATAATGAGACTAGCATGGTTCTAGAGCATAATTATTGCCTTATTGATAGACACCAGTGGATATTCCAGGCTTTATCGATAAATTCGAGCAAGAATCGAGAGGAATCTGGTTAGTTCAATGCCAATGTTTCATAACTTGTATGTATATGCTTGTAAGTGGGTCCGGGGTATTTTCATCAGAACTTGATTGGATATTGTTCCTTGTTATTCTGAACATGATTTACGTATTGAAAAGAGATGTGAAGGGGCGGATCAGGCTGGGGATGGGGTGATGTTATGAATGAACGAAACTAAAGTACAAGTTGATACAAACACAAACACACAGAACTTAAAATTGAATATAAACAACTAAAGTACAAGCAAATACAAACACAAGAACAAGCAACTTAAAGTACAAGCAAATATAAGCACGTATAAGTACAAGCTACGTAAAAATTAACAAACAAAACGGCAACTTAAGTGATTTAGCAATACTCATATATCGACCAAAACTAAGGTCGGTAACTCAACTTCACAACTGTAATAGTAAACAATGCATGCTTCTACTTTGTTTTCAGCGGCACACGTATACAACAACTATCTTATTGTCTTTGTTTAATTCTCCGTAAATTGTAAGAAAAATACAAGTTACAAAAACGACAAAGAAGTTTAGGATTAATAAGGCCTTTTTCACGAAGCTGGCGTAATCAGAAACTAATAAATAGTGACCGTAACGTATCGTATACTAGGATTTTATCGTTGGTATCGGTTTCGCACATAACCAACGCCCCCAGAAGAGGTTAGTTATTTTAGGTTTCGGAGGATAGTGCAAGATACAGAAAGCGTCCCAATTCCAGAGACACCCCTGGTTCTTTTACATGCCTGGTGTATAGCACCCATACCTGGAACCTCGGTTAAAGTCTCATCCGAAAGACTATTAGTAATTTTAGTTGGTAAGCCCCGGGAATCGAACCCGCTACCTAGAGATTACTAGTCTCGTGCTTTACCGATTGAGCTTACCAGACTGACTTTGACCGTAACACCTAATGACACCTCTTTTATATACATGAGTGACCAGTGCAGCTAAACGCTAGCGGTTTAATGTAATAATTTGACACAAACGACCACAAGTTAGAATGTTATAAATTCGGACAGCCATATGGTTGTTTTATTAAATATTTTAACAACTATTAAAATAACCCATCTAGGGTGTTATGATGATACATAGGTCTCCGACGTAAGGAAGGTCAAACAACGCCAATCTTTTGTGAGATATCTCAAGCACATACTTTTTTATATTATTGATGAAGGTTTGAAGCTCAGTGTTTCAATATATTCATTATAAGATGTAATTATTCCTATAGTAACAATTTATGATATAAAAGCTGCTAAGTAATATAATTTGATTATTATATGCGCATATTTCTTGTAGAATATAAAAAAAGTTATCATATACATGTGTACCATGACATTCAAAATGAAAATGCATGTAGGCTATTCGTGGCTATTTAGCGTATGTAGGACTTTTACCCCATATGTCAAACTTTCGACAAATTTAAAAACCAGTTTAAAATTATGACGGTACCATTTTTACCGCCGGTATCCTATATCATCTGCTTGTCCAATGCTCTCTATGTGCTTATATTAGTGAACCACTGAGAAATAGAAAAAAAACATTATTTATTGTATACAATATTTTCCATATAAATGGCGATTGTCTGTTGTTACTCACATCTCTTGTCGTTGATTTTTCTTCCTGGGAATATCGTAACAAGTTTCAGGCAGGTAAGTGTTCTTTGCAACCTTTATACAAATCTGCCATTCCCGATCATATCCACCAAGAAAACTTCCATACAAGAAGGATAGACCATCAATAATATTGTAATAAAACACTCTTTCTCTGTAGTCATATCCACTAGCTTCTATTACGAGGCGCCATTTATCTTCCTCCCATCTTCGAAATAAATGGTATCGGCAATGGTTGCTTGTGCTTTGAACTTCCTCAATCACCGCCATTGCCTGATGATGACTGTTGTCTATGGAACGTCATGGCCGTCTTATCATGACTTGTTTGCTTATATGCGGAACATATTTCATTATATGCAGTAACTCTTTTATTATATGCAGTAGATATTTAATTATATGTGGTAGATAGTTCATTATGTGTGGTACAAGTTACTTTATATGCTGTACTTTCTTTGTTATATGTTGTATATGTCCGTCCATCTACCAACTGGTTTTTAAGAACACTTCGGCCTAGGACCCTTAAACTTGATGTGGAGTTTGGTCATGACCAGCAGAGGGCCACTTCTGTTGTTAAGGACAATTTGTCAAAGGTCAAGGTCACAGTGACCCGGAATAGTAAAACGGTTTCCGGATGACAGCTTAAAGATTTTTTAACCTAGCATCTTCAAACTTAATGTGGAGATTTATCATGACCAGTAAATGACCCTATTGATTTTTGAGGTCAGTAGGTCAAATTTCAAGGTCACGGTGATCCGTAACAGTTTCCAAACGATGAATCAAGAACGCTTTGGCCTAACATCTTGAAACTTGATGTGGAGGTTGGTCATAACCGATATAGGACGACCCCTAACGGTTTGAGATTAGAAAGTCAAAGGTCAATGTCACAGTGACTCGGAATTGTATCATGGTTTCCGCTCAAAAACTAAAGTTAGGAGTGACCGATTGTAATGAAATTTGGTGTGTAGGTAGTTTGCGGGGAGAGGAAGCTTGGGTTGCATTTAGGGTCACTAGGATCAAGGTCAATGTCAATGGTTTCCACTTAATTTCATGAGTTAGGAGTGACCAATTATTGCAATGAAAAATATTTCTTTTAAACTTTTATATTTTTTTAAGGTAGGTCCACACCTTACGTATGCATTTTTCAACCTCCTCAGAAAACGGTCATATTTTGCATATGCCGTCTACGATGTATGTACTTTAATGTATTGCTATTTGATAGGAACACGCTCACGGGACGTTGACGTCATGACGTCGTCAAGCACTCTATTCATTTGATTTAGGCACTTTCATACAAACGTTGGTGTCTCTGACATGTATGAACGGATTTTGATGATAAAAGTTTTATTTCTCTAGAAACATTTAACACACTATGAAACCGGCGGTGTTCATTCAAAAAACCAATAAATATATTCATTATTTCAAAACTTTGCAATAAAAAGTTAGGCTTAAGCACACTAGGTAACCGGCGATATTCGGCGCAGGATGCAATGTTCGGCATAGGATCGATAGATTGATGTAAAAAACTTTAGTAGGATAAGTATTCTCCTCATTTTGGTATATAAAAACAAATATTCGGTAAAATCACCTCATGAAATGAGGTTTCCAAAGTCGATCTAAGATGTTATTTTAAAGTAAAACGGCGAGGTTAAATGCTAAACTTTACGTTATTTTTGACAATTTTAAAGTTTATGGACGCATTTCTTTAAAAATATTGCAAAACTAAGACAATTTCCTGATGTTCTATATTTCTTAACCTTCTCCCTATCACCATTCCATCCTATAATGTCAAAATCGTTGTGTTAATGGAGATTTTTAAGTTTGAAATACACCGTATACACGAAAAAAGGCGATGTTTGGCGCAGGATGAAATTTTTTTGGCTACGTTCGGGAGCAGGTTATTGTAAAGTGCATCAAAGAGAGCGCAATGGTCGTTTTCTGAAGCTGTCATGTAAATTTTTGATAGTTGATACATGTTGATGTATGTAATTAACGTGCTATCGTATAAAAATATGTTTATAATCATTTTATTCAGCACAGGTAGGATGTGTATGTCTAAGGATATACAGCCAGTTTCTAGTGATACATCTTTCTGAATACATGTATTGCTGCCTTTAGTTTTTATTATCATTAGGGAG